>CCAG010018342.1:0-15515 GCA_001077435.1 Glossina morsitans morsitans | reverse complement strand
AAGTCGCTACGATTCGAAAATTAATTGTTGTTAACTATTATCGGTTGCCAAGTAAATGCATGTTTGCGATGGCTTAGGGGTTCATTTGCAACTTGGTTCTGTACCGGTTGTGGGTGTGCCTCTGTGCTAATTGTGTACATGCTTTTTTTTCTTTTTCTTTTTCTTTTTTCTTTCTTTTTTTTTTCCTTTTATTTGTTTTATTGTACTTATACTAAGTTTTTTAATAATAATTAATTTAAGATTTACTTTAAGAGTCATTTGAACTCGACTGTCTTTTTTTTAGTTGAGTTTCTGTATAAGTGTAATAAATAAATAAATAAATTAGAGTTTTAAATTATCTACATGTTTGAATATTAATAACGTAACTCTAACTTTCGAAATAGTCACATGATCACCTGTAGCTCTGATCTATGCAGCAGACGAGAAGAAGCACTTCCCTACGTTTTAATTGCACAATCTGGCCGAGAATTGGTTAGTTGTCGTAGCACAAGAATAAAAATATTTGACTTCACATATGTTCATGTGGTGCGGTGCAACAAATTGGAATTGGACATCGTGCAGTCTAATAGGCAACTCCTTCTTGGTGTGATTTGTTGTCAGCCTTCAAATTGAATTGGAACAACATTTTTAAAGCCTATAAGGCCGATAATACATTGAATGTTTAAGCTAACCTATCGAAATTGCCTGTAAAATATGAAAGATCGGAAGAGCGGTTCAGCAGGAAAAATAAAAGATGTACAAACTAGAAATAGAGTTAAGAATAACTCAGCGCCAGAGTTCTAAAACCGCGCCACGAATCTTTTGTACTCAAATCAGCTGTTGAAGATGAAATAAACGGATTGGTCAATGAAGGCGTTTTGCAAAGGGGTGCCCATAAGGAAAAGCAATAGCAAAGTCCAAACATGCGGCAATTAAAAGGTAACCGTAACTCTCATTCAATTGTCGATGGGCATTCTTTACCAATTATTGATGAACTCTCTTAACTCGTACCAGGGTGTACATCCCACCAAAGTTAAGAAGTAAAGTTTTACAAGAATTGCATACAGCGCAATTTCGGAAGACTCGCATCAACAGATTTGCTAGAAGTTACTACTGGCGGAAATGTATAGACATTGAAACTGAAAATATGGATAAAACTTGAGCAAATTGCCAATAACACCGCCCTGATCCATCAAAATTAATTATACTTTGCTGGTAACGAGCGACCCCTTTTGTACGTGTTCACCTAGACTTTGCCGACCCGTTTAAATGTTCTTATCTGATGCAAGTCAATTGACCCGAAGTCCATGTGATGTCCAAGATAACTAGAGAATCGACGATCCAGAAATTTCATAGCTTTTTTATTTTCGAATTCCTCAACTATTAATAAGTGGCCATGCTTCGCAGCTAACGTTACATGAATTTATATAAAAAAGGATACGGGGTCATCCAACTACAAATGGACAAGCCAAAATATAAGTTAGAATGATTAAAGGCCAGTTAAAAGCAATTAAGTGCGAAAAACATGAAATACGCACTGAGTTACATAGAATTTTATTAGCCTGTCGTCAAAATGCAAAGTTCCTTCACAACCAATGTTTGGCCGCCAGATCAGAACGACAATAGATCTAAAGATATCGGAAGAAAATTTTTCAGAATATTAAAATCCAAATGCCAAATGATTTGCTACTTTATACGCTTTTTGATGTAAGCAATCTGAACGATTTCGTTATTCTAAATTTTACTCATATATATGTTTTATGCCTCACAAGCCATAAAATATGCATAGTGAGCTCTTATATCTGGCAGTGCTTTGCAAAATGCATGCGTGTCTTATTAAATGCAGCAAACCACATCTGCTCCACACAGACCATTATTGTTTTAATAATAATAATTAGAAGAATACAGATGAAAATATTAAATCACCAAGGTGAATATAAGTCTTTTACTTATATCGAGTCAAAGTTGACACATTTTTTTTTTTATCATAAGTTTTTCCTCCTGTAGTCATAAGCAATAACTTCAGCTACTTTCAAAGCAGATTCCAATACACATCTTACCGCATTACATTTGCGTTAAAAAAAAAGGAAAAATATTGATTTATTTTCAGCCAAACGTGCGTACCTTACAATTACTGTTGCAGTTTTTCCTTTTATTTTCTTCTGTGATTTTCTGTAAAGAAATTTCTTTGTAGTGATTTTGTTTTTCTGCTGACATTATCCTCTAAAGCGTATGCGGTTTGAATTTTAATGAAACCATCGCGTATCATCGTATCCGACGTCTCTCCCATCATCATTTCGATTACTATTATTGAAATAAAACGTTTCTAACTCTCTTTTTACGTATTTACTCTGTTTAGTATAAGACTCGTTTGTGCGTACGTGTTCGAGTGTATATAAACAGGCAAATAATACTGCAAAAATTGTATTAAAAATTTATGATAGCTTTTTTATTTCGGTTTTCGCTTGAAAACTTTTCTTTTTTTTTCTTGGAATGAATGATTACAAGTATGAATCTAACTTTGGTGCAACGAAAAACCGTCTGTTAGTTGTCTTTAGCCTCACATTTTATTTTTGCTTTATATTCATATTCTGGATGTGACTACGTACACGTCATTCAAGTTACGAATGTTCCTAATGGTTTTACGGTTTGTTGATGACATGGAACATTATTTATGTAAATGTTTATTTCAATTTATATTGTGCATATGGTTTAAAGTAGAATAGCAATAATTTTGAAAATATTCAAAATTTTCAATTCAAAAGATTCGTACGAAAGTAATTTCGGAGTTTGTAATGGTAAGTAATGGCAATTTTTAATTACTCGTTCCATAATTTTTTTTTTTTTTTTTATATTTTAATGGTCGTGAAGGCAGAAAAATATTCAGTTTTATTATTAAGCAAAACTAATGCTTAATGAAGGACCAAGTTTGAAGTTTAAACACTAACAAACATCGAAGAAAAACATTCTAATTACATTGGGAAGAAATGGAAGCAGAAACCATTTTGCTCTAAAGATTTCGATTTTGGGTCGCAACTCTTTCAAAACTTATTCTGTAACAATAAGCTTCTAGCCGATTGCAAACAGCGCAAAATCTTTAAATATGGCGATTATTAGAAGAACTCCAAGCTTATTATTACCCTAACTGACATCACCGTCAAATTTCGTATCGCTGTCTTTAACACTAACAGGGACACTTTCGTTTAAAACAGTATATTTTCCGATCTCGCTGTAGCTCTTCAAATGAGCGTAAAAGACTGTCCTACATAATAGCCATGTCAACCGTAGCTAAATCAGGCAAATAAAACGATAGCAAACCAATGTCAGTTCATAATTCCGGCAACCAACTTGACGCGAACGACGCGTCACGCGCACATAATATTCCTAGTCAAGCAAAAAGGTTGACTTGGTGAAGAAAATTCGTAATACATCTCACCACGATAATCGAAAGAAATTCAGTCCTACTTTTTTTTGTAATTACTTTCTTATTGATGCTGCATAAATTGTCGTATAAACATTGCTAACGTTTTAATGTTGTTTTTTGCAAAATTTTGTAGTAAGGCAATCTATTTCGTTGATTTTAGCCAAATCTTTTTCTTTGGAGAAGCTTCTTGAGATTTGCAAACAAATAATAGTTACTACAAAGACCTGGAGTATATCCATCTTAGGGGTAAAAACCTCACATTCTTAATCCGACACGTAAACGTGTTATAAGTTTCCTAAAGCGTCGACACTCGCTTGCATGTACGAAAATAAAAACCTTAGAAATGTGAAAAATGTTTGTTTTTTCATTTCGATCTGAAAATTAACAAAAATAAGGGGACCATATATGCGCACTAGAGCTTAACCTTAACGGGTGATGTCCGATTTAAAGTAGAATAAACGACTCCTGAAAAACTTCTTTACAGAGTGTACAACAATATTCATTCTTTAATCAATTCTCTTAAACTCTTGTTCTTGATGCCGTGTAATCTGTATATTTAATAGTGTCTTTTGATTTTTACAATCCATTTAAATTAAGTTGTTATAGCTAAAATAGCTTTTTCTGTATTGCTGTGTCTTTCTTTGTTCAACCATAAATAACCAATAAACGTCCGTCAACCAACAACCTGAGGACTGAACTGTGCAGCATAGAGAGCAAGTGAGTGAAACGAACTTCATGAAATGTATGATATCAAGCTGACAAATTGACAACAATTTATTTTTACAACAAGCAATTTATATACAAGGCGTACGGACCAGCGCCAGAGATGTTAAAAAGTGCTTATAGCATAATCTATTTAAAATTTATCTCGTTTTATGTTAGTTAGAAAATAAGATGAATGTATGTTATTAATTTTTCTATAATTTGTCAAAGTGTCCTTAGCTGGGTAAATAATAATACGGTTGCGATTTGTAGGGTTAATAAACTGCTTGTGTTTTTTCAGCTTCAATGGTCGTCGATTGCATTTACTCTTCAATTGATTGCCTACGAACAAAGGAAATTCGAAGAGAAGAAAGAAAACTACTTCCATAACACTGATAAGAGAGCATCCCATAAATAAACCGGCAACACCGCCAAAAGCCGCTACGACAAGTATGATAGTAATAATAAGTGTGTAATAAACTTAATTAAGTTAATATTTTCTAATTACGTACCTATTAAATCCATCCAACCGAAGGTCAAATGAGTTGAATAGACCATCATTGTATCGAAGCGGAAATGCACATCTAAATCAATGTACGAGTTATTGCCACGTATATCCGTTGGCAAAAATGTGGCACGCATTTCCGTAATAAAATTTAAAGAATAACAATTGCGAAAACATTCACATAACATACTGTTGCCATAATTATCGGGCACATATTGTAGTTCTTCAGGCTCTTGAGTGTAAACGAAATATTCTAAATAATAATACTATTATTAGTAAAAACAATTGGAAGCCACTGCTTGTAGTGAGTTCTTGTTTAATTACCATAGTGTTGTGATAGACATAATAACCCTTTCAAATCACATATAGGATAGTTTCCTGAGAGAAATAAGCTTAATTATTAGAGAAATTTAGAAAGAAATAGTAATTAATTAACCTGTGGGGAAGAATATGTCCACAGTGCATTCGCAGTATTTTATTAAATATTCTTGATTACACTGTGATATACAATTCTCTATCATATACACTTCACCGGGTAAAGTCTTGTATCCATAGCTCGAAGTTTCGTCCTAGAGTGGAAGTAAATATTTTAATTGAGTTAACGAAAGTAATTCAGTTTTTAGTTCGAATGGCATTAACATTTTTTGTAAGCATTAACAGCTCGCTCGAAGAACGCTTTGATAATGAAGAAAGAGTACAATGGATTTAAGAAAGAATTTGATGTGCTTTTAAAGACTTGAGTTGACCATCGTCGCCATCATGACGAAATCTGTAGTCTTTGAAGCTTGAAGGTTCCCATTCTCAAATACGAAAATTGCGTTGCGCTATTTTGAAGAGACTTCTTTTGCAAAGACTTCAATGAACGGATTAGACACTGGAAAAGATGATTTACTTCAAATGGAAGCTGCGTTTAAGGGAGTAATATTAACTTCAGCGACTATACTAACTAGTTGCTTCAACACTCTTGTCGGTATAGATTAGAGAATATTCACGTTACGTCTTGCACAAATGATGAAAAACCTTTCCTCATGGTGTAAGGTTTCCCCCAAAAAACCAGAGAAGTTGTGCAGTGACGCCATACATTTTTAAGAAAAATAACAGTTATTGGTTAAATTGGTTCTTATTTAATTTAATAACAATTATTTAAAAGACAGAAAGCGATTGGCTTAATTTTAATGAAAAAGACGCTACAAAATTTTTCTTTCAGTTACTAAGACATCGCATTAAAGAAAGGTTCGGCTTTTTATCAGAATTCTATCTAATTCTATTTAACTGCAAATAATCTTTCCAAACAATAAACTGCTGTAGTTTCTGCAACATCTAATCTCTCGAAGTGAGTGACTCTTTTGTTTAAATCAATGACATGTGCTAACGAAGCTCGTCGATTGCTCCTGAAAAAGTTGGAAATGGACAACTGAAGCATCAAATATAAGAGCAACTTCACTTCTTTAATAATTCTGTCATTCAAAAAGAACAGGAATGTTTCGAAAGCTTCTAAACAAAATTGCTCGCCTTACTGTTTAAAGGCGAGAAACATTTCAAAACGATTTATCACAAGTGTAAGAAAAAAGATAAGAAACGTTTTTCGTATGTGACGGAAATTAAATACTCTACGCTAAATTACAATAAAGTTAACTGCTTAATTGCAAAAAAGGGTTGTTGAAAATATTAATATCAATGTTGTAGTCGAATATCTATAGCTTTAGACTCGGGGTTCGCAAGACAATTATCACCAGCACTAACTGATGCTTCCCAGCCAATTATTAAAAGAAAAGCGGGCGCAATATGCTAAAATATACAAATTTCAGCAGATCTCTTCAAAGAAAAAAAACATATAAAAGTTGTGTTACATGCGGTGGTCACTTTAGAGCCTCTGTTTATCATTTGTAACGACAGATGTAATAACTGACAAATTCTTTTTGGTCTTATTTACCGAATATACACATTTTCTTTCCTGGGTTTTTAAGCGTTTGGTGTCATTTTGATAGAAAAATATAACCGGATCCACTTCGATAATTGCATTTGTGTTAACGGGAATAGGTAAAGGCTTCTTGTGCCATACACGGGGTTCTGCTATCATAACCTTCATAAAGAGTTTATTATTATATTATCATAATGTTGCTTTTAACAATTCGATCACCTTAATTCCTTTAGGTTTTCCACTTCTTGGATAGATGTTTTCTGGATTTACCAGTACTCTCAACATTAAGCCACTTTTCATGCCAGAATTTCCTGTACGCAAAGGCCAGTTGGGATCTTTCAATTGTCTTTCTCTGGCCGCTTCCGTTTCTAAAGTGTTAAAGCTCCAGCAATAACCAATTTGACTACGTCGCTGGAAAAAGTAATCGCAGCAGTTAATATCATTGTTACGCCATTTGCAGTCCGTTAAGAGCTCCTCACAAGTCCAGCTCATGTATTCATAAACTAAGGAAAAGTTAATATGACTTAAAGTATGTATTGGTCGATTTTCCAAAATTTGAAACACTTGGAATTCACCAAACTGGAAGGTATCGTAGGCACTAAGAATCAATTCAAAGAGTTCCGAGATTTCGGTATTATTTTCTTGTGGTAAAAACATGCTTTTGGCTGCTTCTAATCGTTGCCAATTCAATTGATTGCGATTGCAAATGGACACCACTGGAAAACTTATACGATATACGGGATATCGAGTACTGTTAATCACGGTCTCCATATTGCCAGCATAAAAGCGATCCTTAAGATTAAGGCATACGTGTACCGTTCCGAAGAAAGCCAACGAAAGCACAAGAAACCAAATGAATCTGAAAACAGGAAAATTTTCACAAATTAACTAAGAGTTTCAAAAGACCCTTCTTACCTTTCACATTTGTGGCTTTCACGTTCTCCCAACTTACTTACACCAGGTATTGTAGATTTATTCGTAAACCGATAGAAGAAGTCTGCAACGGTTTCTCTATATTCGACAGCGTTTGCATTCTTAGCAATCAAGGGACGTTTTAGCAAATCCAACGATAAACGCTTCGAGAGCATCCTGTGTGCAACTGCAAATAGGGTTTGTTAAAAACTGACCTTTACATTAAAATTTTTTTTATTTTAACTAGATACCTTTGTGGTTATTTACTTCTTTACAAATTGTTATAAAATTTTGCATCTAAATTATGAGAGCTGATGGAAAAACAAATATCTCTTAAATGCAGGGTGTTGGTGCACTTCAGTTTTGTTCACAAAAAAGGTAATAAATGTCGCGTGTATGCGGATAATAAACATTTAAAATTCAAATTTGCAAACTTGTAAAAAGATAACAATCATATTGACCGTACTAACGGTCGACGGTGTAGAAAAGTAGACGACTTTAAAAAGAGTATAAGTTTAACTAAATTTTTTTTGTTTAACTATTTTTGATAGCATTTCTTTATGTCTATTGCTGCTGCTCTTTCGTGTTGTGCCGTAATTTATTTTTTTCTTTATGCTTTTTTTTTCTGCACTATGTTTCCTAAAAACTTGAGAAATTCATAGTTGTCACTGGCATAATTAACACTTCAGAGCTCTTGAGGACAACGCATGAAAAGAGAAGAAACAAAGCTGTCATAAAAATGAGTTAGCGCTTGGTCGAATGCTTTAAATTTTCAGAGATTTTTTTCATTAACAAATTTCTAAACTTTTCAAATATAGTACCTAAATAAAACAAACAGCACATCAATCAAAAATTCGTGAAACTAAATAAAAAAAAAAAATTTCTTTAATGAAGTTCGTTTAATTCATCAACAGTCTAACGCCGCTCGAAATATGCCCCAGTCTCGGCAAAAACTTTATCAATTGATCTGTATGTTTTCCCTGAGATTTGTAAAGACTCATTAATCGCTAGCGAACGGGGCGGAAGACTGCTGTGCGTACGGCCACAATTCGGACTTTAGTGAATACAACGTTAGCATCAGTCTGCATTCTGTCTTCTTTGTTCTACTGTGAGTGGGGGAGTATTATCTATCTTGGAAAAAGAGTTTTTTAATTCGCAGGTTTTCAGGTCAAATAGTGAACCTATTGCCTTTTTCTACGTTTAGAATCTCTTGGGATTTTACTTTTCGACCACTTTCTGGAAAAACTTTAAGAAAGTTTTCATGTTTAAAATCAGCAACTCATCGACAAATCTTGCGTATTACTTTTCAAGCCAATGCTGAGTTTATATGGTACATGAACGTGGCTTGTTGAAAGGCGTTGTTTAACAGTGGCTCGTTCTAAAAATAATACGGATATTTTGTTTAAAGATAACAAACATATGCATGCCAGCCCTCGGAAATATTGATCGATATGTTATAAAGGGCGTCGTTACTTTACCTACCTCATGTAGTGGTTAATTTTTTTTAACCTGGTTATGTTCATATTGACAGGGAATTTTAAGCGCAAAATAGGAACGATTCTTAAATTGTTACTTCTAACACGCTATGCTTAGACTTGATTTGATCATGTTTGATATATTGTTGAAACGGGAGGAATTTCCGACCAAAGATTTTGGTTTTACCATATTGATAACTATTTATTGAATCGAAGGGCCAATTGTTCGATCCTGTAGCCGTACAACTTGAGGCACATGGATCCCATCAACTTACGCTAATTTTGCAAGAGTAAGAGCCATTTTTTTACAGGCTTGAATAATTTTTACAGGCTTGAAGTGAACATACCAAGGTGTTACTAAATATTTCCGATTTTTTAAGGTAAATAATTTTTTCACTTCCGAGACAAAGTAACTCAATACTTCGTTCGACCCTCTCTTCAAACATTTTGCTATGCTAGTTAGAACGTCAACAAAATTAGTGCCAATATTTAAAAAGCAATTCTTTGGATCCTCTTCCATTATATCCGTTCCGTATAACCGTTCCTAGCCAAAAAAAACTGTACAGGGCAGTAAACATCTGTTAAACATCATGATACCGACAGTCAACTGACACGCGGAAAACCATTAGAATGTCCTGTTTACGTGATTGACTATCAGAGCCACCCATATAGGAATTAACCGTGCTTACCATAAACTCGTAAACAATAGCCGTTCACATTTTCATTGCGATTTGTGGAATACTATGGTGATAGTGTTTACCAATTTTGCGGGTGCTGAAAATTCCTTGAGCGAAGATGTAAGATATGTAGATCTTACTGAGTTAATGAAGTATGTAATCATTGGGACCGCCCACTGGAATCGAAATCCCCCACTGTTCCTTTATACGGAAGAAGGTTGGCGACAGTTGGCGACAGTTGGCGAAGTAAACAAGACAAACGAAGAAGCATTGCGAAATATGTTGACTGACCAAACGTAATCTTTGGCACATTATGAAGAAAACTACTCCAGAATAGTGATTTATTGCAGTATGTTTGCATTGCGTAGGTCTATTTTTCTCTTCGTAAAAAGCTTCACGTGAAAACTAACTAACTATAACGAGGTCTAATTTTTGGAATTTTATGATTAAAAAAGGGGGAGAATTGCATTAGGCGGAATGTAAAGTATTAATTGGTCATTTGCTGACAGTTTTATTTGTTTATGAAAACCATTCATCGCTTCAAATATATTCTGACAATGGTTGTAGGCCTTGAATACGTTAAAAACACTTTTGTCCTTCTATTTTATAATCTCGAAACATTGAAAATTTTATAGGTTAGGGTTAATGGAAAGTACTCTGTAAAAATGTCATTTGGTATTTTGCACATTCCTCTTTTGATTATATAAGCTCTCCTTTGTAAGCAATTGAGTTTCGTTTCTGTTTTTGAAAAATATTCTACGCATCTTTTAACGTCTTTTAAAGCTTTTGTATAAAAACATAATATTCCTGCCTCACAGAACAAAAGCTTAAGTTTTCCTTGAAACCCGAAGCTTTTTTGGTCTGCATATGTTTTTAAGTTGTCAAGAGAAACTAATGAAACTTTTCACATACTCTTTGATAAAGGTTCGAAGTCCGACTAAAAAATATTTAATGTTATAATAACAAAGTTTTAAAGCTAACGCCCATCCTCGTGCCGAATTGTTGTTAACCGATCTTTTAGGAGGTTTAAAATAGCATAGCACGAAAATATTTTTTTCGGGGGATATCAGAAGTAAGATATCTAATAAGCTAAAAAAAATTAATCGAATCAGTGGAGTTAAAAATTAAATTTTGAAATAAAGTGAAATAAAAACCGTATAAAAACTAAATTATAGTAATAATAATAATTTCAATATTCTGAAATTGGACAAACACATTTTATTCAAAACTCTCTGCTAGATGAAATAAAGTTACGTCACATTTAATTTTGACTATCGTTTTTCGTATTAAATCGAAAAATGCGCACAAGTACAGAACCACAATTCTATATTTTCTTGCCGTGTATCACACTTCTTCTTCGTCTTCACTTCAATTGCGCAATCGCCTATACTGATTATGAGACATGTGTTGAAGAATAATTGTTAAAAAAACGAAAAAGCTACAACGCATTTAACATAGTTGTGGAGGTCATGAGCCGGTTTTAACATAATTGTGGAGCTCGTGAGTCATTTTTAACATGTTATGTAGGCGTTTCTATTGGACTGCATTGCATAGTTCAATATTCCCTTTTTACACGTTAACATATATTGTTAAGATTTGCATTTTTGTCAGCCAAAACTTAATTGAATCAGAAAAATGCTTTGTCTGTAGCTCTTTAACAGAAAATGACCATTTGTTTATAATAGTTAATAAGTAATAGTCGTCAATTGCAAATTTCTAATTTTTAATACCTTGCGACAAAAGTTGTTGAAAAATAATAAAAATTTACGATGAAAAATTTGGTTTTGGATTTTTGGGAATATCTCCCATAGTTTGTATGGTTTCTTTGAAAAGAAAGTCTTTATATGGCACGCAAGCATTTTTGGTATTTTAGGGAGCAATTAATGACGTGATTACTTTGCGGCTATAGCCAGCTATATGTTATTTTAATTGCGTGAAAAATTGGACATCCATGGTTTAATAAATATAACTTCGTATGAATATTTATTAGAGTTATAAACATATTTATGATTCTAATCAACTAGCTGGAAATGGAGACGTGTTCCTTGTAATATATACATATGATTTGTTTAAGGTTTGAAAACCTTGACTCAGTTCAAACTCGATCAACCGATTGAACTTGAAAATTATTTTTTAAAGAAAGAATTTTTATACTTTTCGTTTATATTCAACTCGTACCAAAGGTGTTGCTAATATATATACGGATGATCGATCTATTTACTCTGAATGGGTTATTGACAGTCGTGCAATCACCCGAATGTTTCATATTTCTTTCACATTCACAGGACGATTACAGTTTTTTGATAGAAGAAGAATACACGCGTGTAAACGACATCTTTTTTGAGCCATCAACTGCATTTATTTCAGACTTTCCCACAAAAACTATGCCATACCGTTTAAAACGGGATATTTGATTATCCTGCTACTCAGCAAAACTTGGCTATCAAGTTGAATGTAAAGTTTCTTTATTTTTCTAAATAATCAGCATATCTATTTAGACAATCCAATGATGTATTTGCCGAGGTTCCTAGTGTTTCAAAAATTGCCTAAAAATAATTTGAAAATAATTTAAAAGTTCGTAGTGATCAATCTTAGATTTTCTAAATGCAGCCCTACGGCGCCTATACGTATAACGGATATTCGACGAGTAACAGGTCATCTGAAAGAACAAAAAACTTACGCATTTACCACAACTTTGCTAGTTTCTCAAATATCCGTATTTATCCTGTTTCTATTGGTGTTGATTTTATTTTCCTTTTCGATTCAGTAAGCGAAGTCCATAGAAAGAGATATGTTCGCCAACTTCTGCTCGGAAGCAAAAGTGTAATCAACATTAATAGAAAAACAAGCCAATAAACATTTTTCAGGCACCCACTTTTTTTATTGCCGCAAGACTTTGAAGAAATCAAAGGAGCTTCTTATTTTTTAGCTTCTATAGTTTTCGCCATTAACGAAGAGTCTTAATGCGACATATTGAATGCATCTTGAAACGCAGGTGTAGTATACTTTAAATAAAGTAGTTATGCGATTTGGCAGAGTTTTGTGCACAATTGAAAGGTGAGAACCCTATTTATATGATTTCCTTAGTTATATGTAAAGGTTCTTGATAATTGTGGGCAGCTCCTTAGATCCGAATTAGTTAACCTAATGAGGGCAGTAAAAGAAACAATTATATTTTAGCATGTTTTCTTAGACAAACTTTTGAGCTCATAACCATGTTGAAGAGTCAAGCTTTGCTTGCCATCTACAAGCGTATCTAAGTCAATTCTGCTTTGCTGACTGATCGAGAAAGAAAGTAAAGAAAGTGATTTTTGCTTGTTCCCTAATCTACGTTTTGTGCTCTAAGCGGCCAGGATAAATTTTCCAATATCTGTTAATTATTTGCCTTTTAGTTAGAGACGAGTAGAGCGAACATTGAATTTTAATTTGAAAGACTAATTGTAAATTTGACAAAGCATTTTTGAGGGTCTCAACCTGATATATAGATAAAAAGGGTAGGTAGGTAAAACAGCAGCATACTATTAATATGGCCTGTTGCAGTGTGGCAAAATAAGAAATTTATTTGCATCGATTTCGGCAACATTCACAATCCTCAATCTGTAATTAAATTTCCGCTTAAAAAAAAAAATCTATAATTATATCAGCCAAAGCGCAATTCCGCTGGTTAAGCCTAGTCAACGCCAATTAGTGTGGAACACTAATTACATCTTCATTGCCGGATCCAAATCTCTTATCGTTAGCAGTGGTCTTTGGTTCCCTGATATTAACATTGAGGCATACGGATGATCGACCTTTAACTTCCTCCAGCATAAAAGTGTTCGGAAAATTGCAGGAAGAACCTCAACGTTTTTGTTTGTCCGAATTCCGACTTACCATGCTTTGCAAATTGTCCTCACTTTGTCTTCCTAGAATAAATATCCTAGATATACTTCGTTCTCGGTTCGATTTGGTCGATGCCCAAAACTTAAAAATATAAAGTACAGGATCAAACTGAATTTACTTAACAAACAGCCAACTGTTGTTACAGGTTGACAGCGAAAAATTCTTATCACCTTTTATTACTTTCCAATGGACTACGCAAAAACTGCGATTTAAAAAATCAAGAGAAATACATTAAATACAAATTTAAAAATTTTTTTCGTCTAAACAAAGCAAAAAATTAGAAAGCAATGAAAAATATTTTAATAGCAATAATGCATTAAAAAAGATAATAATAAACCCTAAAAATAACGACGATAAGAATAATCGCGGCGTCAAAAATCTATATTAATCGTCATCTTTATTGAGGTCCACACAAAGTCTTCACAGTGTGCCCTTTTTGACGACGCAGCGAATTATCTGAGCATTCAAGAAAAAGGAGAAGATAATGGTGTTCTCCCACTTGGCGATCCAAGAATCTAATATTGCCGCGGAATGCGTGAGCATTGAAAGCAGAAGAACTACTACCACTACTACGACGGTTATAGCCACAACGGAAAAATTGACTGCAGTCAAACATCTTGTTATATATCTTCTCAGTTTACGAATTCATCCATATTTGTTGCATCAGTATTATGTAATATATCTAAATGAAATTCCAATTATCGAAAGTGTGTGTTGTAACATCAAATTTGTCTGTATGTCCAATTTTAACATGCGTTGTCTTTCGTGCCAATGTTAGTGTAACACAACGCCACGGATTGGATCACTTCGTCGATTACTCCCTATGTAATGCATTTTTATAAGAAGTTGTTTACAGAAAAAAAATTATATATACATTTATACATTCAAAACTGGCACGATATATTTTTATAGATTCAATCTGAACCTTAGTTGTTTTGCGGCGGATGGAACTCTGAAAGGATTGAAAGCTGCAATAAGACTGAGGCATGTGTTAGTGATGAGCGGGTTAGTTCAGAAGACACAGGGGGAGTTTCATATTTTACCCCACAGACACTCTACAGACGACTATACCAAAGAAATACAGGTGCTTTAACCCATATGAAGACAAACGGACGGGCGAAACCTACTTAGCGGATGGGCTGATCTACATTCTACGCTGCCAACAGTCTCCATCAAGCCATGATTGTCTATGAGAGACCCCGTAGTTAGGTACGACTATTTCAAGCTGCTTTCCTCCGAATTAAAAAACGCTAATTCATTTTTATATTTTCGTTACAATAAAAACCTGATAAGAAAAATTTTCTTGTCTAATGTAAAAAGAAAATTACATCTCTTATTTTTCTTGAGTGTATACAAAAGGAGAGAAACCATTGAAAACAAATAAAAAGTCTCCTGAACACTCAGAATTACCAATTTAATGAGATAATAATGATATATGTTAGATAATAATAATATATGTTAGTATAATTAGATAATGCTACAATACGGTATACAGTGTTGTTATAAAAATCCCAAATCCATTTAATGCTAACTAATTGATTTTCGTAAGTAATAAATAAAATTAATGCGCCGCATATTCGCGGCTCATTAACAGGAAAGAAGTCAGGGAAAAATCCAGGTGAACATGCGCGACGCGTCATATAGCTGCCGGCCGAGGAAAACGATTAGCAGAAAAGCAGGTTAACGGATTAAAAATGAAGCCATGAAGTTAGACGATCGTAATATGCTTGTAAAAATGTATATAAGTAGACTATTTGCGGAAAGCAGTTTAGTCGGAAGAGAACATCGAGTCGTACGAGAACATTTCAGTTGAAAAAGAATTCTAAAGTTGAGAAGTCGAGAGTATTGTTAAAAATAAAATGTAAAAAATCCTAGCCTTAAAGAATAGATTGTAAATAAAGAAACTTGAAGTTAAAAGAATTCTGAAGTGCATTTTTCTTAAAAATAATATCCACGATCTAGTGATATGGACCGTATCGAGATTAGTGGAAATTTGTAACAATATGATGTGTGCATATCTTGGGTGACATATTCATTT
>CCAG010018341.1:0-13936 GCA_001077435.1 Glossina morsitans morsitans | reverse complement strand
CTCCCTGTCTCTCTGTCTCTCTCTCTTTCTCTCTCTTTCTCACTCTCTTTCTCACTCCCTCTCTCTTTCAATTCCAGGCAAGATCAAGTAATCACCCCTTGTATTTGTCTCTAACCTAAGTAGTAATTGTACCAGTCACTGATAGACGATACATAACTCTCTCTTCATTCCTTTTGCTCTCAAATAACTACCACTTGATAAGCAACAGTCTGATCTTACTTTTTGCTAATTTTTTTATACTAAAGTCAATAATAAAAACTTTCGCTGTCTTTCGCTCCTTTTCTCTCTCTCTCATTAATAGGTGAGGAGTGCTAAGCCCTTAAATTCTATGTTGATCTATCTGTCTTCCTCTACCAGCAGAATGCTGATTGCTAAGTAGCAAGACTTGTAGAACTATTTAATATTTCCTCTTCTCTCTCAATAGTTAATGTTTCTTCGTCTCTCTCAGTAGTGGAAAATAAAAAAAATGAATTTCCTCTTTTTCTCTCTCAGATAAATACTAACTGACATAAAATAACATAGGACTTTATTGTTTTCCTTGCTCGCTCAAGTCTTAGCATCTGAACAGCAGAGTGAGAGAGTGAGAGAGAGCAAAGGTAAACACTAACTGCTTTTAAGAGAACGAGTGCTTCTTGTTTGTCCATCGCCAATGTGATACATCTGTCCATCTGATGTTTTAGGTTTACGTAAGGACAATCAACAACATACGGGCGTTACGCAACGTTTTCTGACACGCTTTCAATTTTCCCCGCATTACTCATTGACATGGCGAGCTATTTTATAATATTGCACATTTAAAAGGCGAAAACTATTGTACTGCACTGCTTTTTTATGTAGCGATTTTCAGCAACAACACTAAGCGATGGCAGCAATTCAAAAAAAAGCGCATGGTAAAAATTTTTTTTCGCTGCTTAAATATATATTCATACGTAGTACATGTAGTGCAATACGTCTTTGGCGATATTGTTGTTGTTGTTGTTGTTGTTGTTGCTGTTGTTGTTGTAAAGATTGCAACAAACCATAACAATAAAGCATGAATGAGCATAAGTTTACTTATGATGATTGCAGCATTGTTCAAAACTTATATGAACAGATGGATTTGTTTAGAAAAAACAAAACAACAAAAAAAAAACACAAATTTGCAAAGAGAATATTGTCAAAATGCTCTCAAAAGACCTTAAGCGAAATAAAGCAAAAAAAATTTTAGATAAGTTACTACAAATTGATTCCATTAAGCATTCGATTGCTGCATAGTTAAACCAATCCGAAGACGAACACAGCTAAATTGATTAAATGAACTCAATAATGTAGAGGAAAAAGATATAAATTTTTTTTTAAGCATAACATTTTGTCTGAGGTCGAGTTAGTCACGTCCGTCTAATGTTTCTCCTTGAAATCATGTTACGCTCTAGAAAATTTTGTATAAAAAGTTCAAATTATATACAATTTAAATATATTTATATATCTTACATATGTATTTATACTTTAATATACTTGCAGTAAATGGGGTTAGTGGAAAAGTCATAACGCAATTTGTTAAAAAATAAATAAATAAATAACGCCAATGTTAAATTTCCAAAACGATAAGAGATACGATCATATTCGTTTTAGTGCCGCGTATTTTAAGTCGGTGTTGTATAGTGTAAAGTGCAAATTTCTTACGCTTTCTTTACTTCATCCTCACATTAACTTTTTCCTTACGCACGTGATTTTTGAATAAAAAAATCGCAAATTTTTCTTTAATATCTGTTTCACATTTTTGAGGCAGTACGGCGTACATCCCCTTTTTTAAACATTATATGCATAATGTTGCCAATTGTCTACATTTTAACTTCGTTTCATTATAAATCAAAAACAAATTAAAATAAAGGAAACATTTGAAGGTTAAAAAAAAACACTCTACAAAGAGATGTGAAGTTTTACACGCACGAACGCAAAAACTTGGTCGTAAATAGCAAGGACATTTACCAACTCTCGTAATGGATTTCGTGAGAGCCGTAACAGAACTTCGTTAAATACTTACGATCAAGATATGGTCGAATTTGAAAGCCTTCTCTCTCCCAAAGGGGAAAAGGCACCCTGTGGGTCTCTACGAAAATATCTCTCGAACAAGCTAAAGATATCCAAACTTTTTCTTCCCGAGCTATTTTTAGCTATTCTTTAAAATTAGGTAAGTTAGCACAAAAAGGCTGTGCAAAAATATTCAAATTTTGTCGCACTACAAGCTTCAGACAGTTAGACAGTGTGGAGCAAACATTCTTCTACGAATCATTATGTATCGAAAAGATTAGTAATAATTGCCTCTCCATGATACGCACTATCTGTTTCTCCAGCTGTTAAATGGAACTCTTCTTTAATTTTTTAACAGGATATTGGCGATTGAAGTCTCGTTTATGGGGTTTTGTGGCGGACATTAAAGAATTCGATTTGAGAGAGAAAAAAAAAACAGCTACACATCATAATCCATATCGGTCTAGAACTGAATATATATATTTAAGTATAGTCCATAAGATTTTTTGGGAGCAGCGCAAAAAATCGTACCAATCCTTAAAAAGACAAGCTCTCCCCTAACGGAATATTTTGTAATTACAGGGGTTTGCTTTGAGTTAGTGAGTAGTATCAAGGATCATCTCTCTCTTTTTCATTGAAAAGTGGTCGCAATACAACGTTTCGCTGGTTCGGTTCATCAGATCTTAAGTGGGTTCCCAAATTCATTCGCAAACTTTTGCATACGTGTCCACTAAGAGGGTTGCTAAGCCCTAAGGTTTCCTTTCCCTAAGGAAAGCAACACAAAGCTATTCAGATCAACACTGCGCTAAGCTAAGCTTAACGGGACTGAAAGTTTTCTAAAGATCGATTAAAACAAGTAACGGTTAAAAAAATTTTTACTTATAAAGAAGAATTCTATGACTAACATAGATGTAGTTGAGACCTTAACCAAGTCACTTAGAAAGCTATCTTTTTCATATCATATATATATGGAATGGCTAGCAAACGCCGACTTTCTCATAATCTAGCAGATGAGAAGAGCGGGTATCAAGTTGACGCATCCAGGATAAACTTCGCGATAGATCTTAATTAAATTACGTATGATCGGTAAAATCGTAACGCCCATAGCTGAAGCTTCGGTCGCAATCTGTTCCTCTTTTCCCAATTTCTTCCATCTGACCATCTTTGTATTTGTATATGTATAGGGGACATAGCTCGAGGGAGTAAGGAAATCCTTAGAACGAAATGGAGAAAGTGAAAAGTGAACATCATCTTGTCTAGAAATATACAGAGAATATCTCTTTAATGTTTATTATACACCGGGAATATCACCGACGGCATGACCTTTACGACCAAAACCGGACCAACTAGGATTTCATCGTTTTCTTCAATGTAATTTAGCTACCGTCACGCGGTACAAAAGCGGTAATATTTTTTTTACCGTTCTCAATAAGTTGAACTCTTACGCACTTGCAAATGGCTGAGTTAGGCTGTTGGTTGGCTTCGACACCGACTTTTTCCAATACAATACTTTTGGCGTGAGATGCAGCACCAAAGGGATTGGCCTTCCACCTGGTACCTAAATGAGCCTTTTTATATAGTCTTTATCAGCCTAACGTTGATCACGGCAATGATTAACATGCTTTCTGGCAGTGCGCCAACCTCGGCGCTTATCCATAATTCTCAGAGTTTGTCAAGCAAATTGCGGAAATAAAATATCTTCAGTCACTTAGGATGTGTCCAAGAGGAGTAAAGTGATATTAGAATGAATTGTTACCGTTCAAAGACCCTTACAACATTGGCCCATTTAAGGGCATGTCATAACTTCTCTGGCAATCCGATGGGTTTTGAAATGCTTTTAAATGCTAACAGTAAGTTTTCGGCGAATTATGTAAAAAACACAGCCCATCTCTAGCATTAATTGGCTTTCAATGGCGTTTTTCCTCTTTCTCTTCCTCTTTCTCTTTCTCTTTGTTCTTTTTTTTTTCTTTTTAGTTGCTAAGTATTTAATTAGCACACATCGGCCAAAAAACCAAGAGGTGAAACTATTTGATTTGATTTTATCATTTCTTTTTTTTTTGGGGGGGATTTTAATAACGTGCTTGTGAGTAACCATTCAAATTTGCATATGTGCGAGCATATGTATGTGTACAAACAAAAACGAAAAATCTAATAATCCAATACGGTTACTTTACTCTCAGTTATTTAACAATGCCTGACAGAGTTACAACTTTTTGACAGGTAGGTTGAAACAACGGACAACGCGGCAACAGACGACTGTAATGGTTAGTATACCCTTAGGATAATGTAACAAAGAAATTTCTCATCAGTTTTCATTGTTATAGTTAGGTTGTAACAAACTTCATATGGTCCTTAACACAACGCATTTGAAATGAGTTGAAGTATTTCAAAAGTGTTGCCCAAAAGCGAAATAAACAAGATGAAAGCATTAAAAAGAGATTAAGAAAAAAGTTCGTAGCGGTCTTTTGTGTTTTTTCTTGTTTCTTTTTTGCCCAAAATTCAAACATCTATTAAACGAAATAACCGGCATTTTGATAGGTAATCTTTTATCGCATTTTTCGTTATCTGTACTAGATTTGTAAGAGAAAAATTGCATCCAGATCAGCTGGATGAAGTTAGCTTTACATCTTTAACAGAGTGTTATAGAGAGTAAAACGAACGGTAGCCGGACTGAGTTAATCAAAAATTCTTAACCCAAGTTTTCTTAATTTTTACAGATTCCTTAAAGACAGGGTTGATCTAACATTTTTGGGATGGAAGGCCTTCTCTTTTAATCAATTCTAGATGCTTTAGATACTTTAGCTGTTGAGATCGGTAAGTAAAAGCAATCGTCTAAGCTGTTTGCCATAACGCCGTGGCATTGTCATCGTGGAAGGCCCAACCATTTATTTTAGTCAATTCTGGACGCCTTAGATGCTTTACCTATTGAGACCAAAAGGCAGAATCAATCGTCTAGGGTGCTTGACGCAACGCCGTGACATTGTCGATTTCGAAGGCCACGCCTTTTCTTTTAATAGATTCTGGACGCTTTAGATGCTTTAGGTGCTGAGATCAAAGAGTAGCATCAATCGTCTGGGCTGGTTAAACAGTTCTGGACACTTTAGATGATATATTTGTTAAGATCAGCGAGAAGAGTCAGTTGCCTCGGCGTAACTCATAACGAACGATTACCTTTCCATCCCACTGAGCACCATATCTAAAATGTCAACAATACGATAACACCGTTTGCACTATTCCACACACATTGCAAATGATTCAAAACTGTCCAATGCTTATTTCCGTGACCATTTATTAATTTTTCCGATTTCTCTTAACTTTTTCGATAAATTCATTGACTTTATCAAAGATCGCTTATATGTCTTTAACTTCAACAATTCCCACATTGAAGACGAACGAAACAATTGCTGTTGATTTTTCTAAAGCATTCCCATTACAAAGGTTACGAATACCGTAAGAAAACAAGTTTGCGAAGCATTACTGTGGCCTTGTAAAATATAGCGAATCTTTTCAGAACAAAAAAAATATCACAATATATTTTCCTCCCATTCAAAAGAGACCCTAGTATAGTTGGATATGTTGAGCGTTTACTATCTATTGGAAAGAATGCCATGAACTTTTTCCTTAACGTAATAGAAATATATCTAAGTTACATATCTCTGCGTGTTTTGCTTTTCCTGGACAGCTTGTTTTGTGGTTTGACATGCTTAATTATATGCTTATGTCTATAGCGAGAAAATGAAAAAAAAAAAAAAAATAAATAAATAAAAAATAATAATAATAAAAAACTAAAAGAAACGTTGAAAAAAGAGAAAGAAAAACGAAAACTCATGAAAGTTGTTACTTTACAACTGTACAGGAAAAAAAAAACAAAAAGAAAAGCAAAAACAAAAGCAAAAATAAATAGCGCAACTGCTCTCGGACATCTAATTTCAATCAAACAAGATTTTTAAGCAGATTTTTTCCCTGACCGTCTCTTTCAAATGCTGCCCAATTGATCCCGCAACACTTATATGTATATATATATGTATGTATGCATGTATGTATGTATGTATGTATGTATGTACATTAATCTACAAACTTAAAAGTGCTGATTTTTCTTCTTTCATTTTATTTAGCTTTTTCTTTTTCATATCCAGTCTTTAGCCCCTGGATTTCGTCTTTAGCCTATTATCAGGCTAGTGGTGGTCAAGCAATCTATCTTTGATATACGTACATGTACATATTTGTACATGTATTTTATGTTTCTGCATACAAACGTAATCAATAAAGTGCTATATGTGTGTGTGTGTGTGTGTGTGTGCAATGTATGCTATGTGTAAAAATATCCAGCCTCTAAAGTTAACGGAACTTAATGGATACCTTGTCTAATCCAATATTTTTATTCATTTGAAGTTTTAATACATTTTAGGGGCCATTCAGTTAATAGGATGATATGCACAATATCTAAGAGTATTTCATTATTTATTCCATCTCTCTCTGTATATACCTATATACATATATATATATACACATATATATACGTATGTTATTTATAAACAAGTACGGACATATGCTTCCTTATACATGGACAGATATACATTTGATATTAATGCCTGCCAACAGAGTTTTTGATACTCGAACAGCACTAGTTATGCATATAGTAGTAGTAATAGTAGTAGTGGTAGTATTGGTGGTTGATGCATTCATTGCCAGATGAGTTAATGGTTTAAAGTTATCATCACTCGCACAACACAATACTGGCAGCTAGCGCTTTCATTCATCAAAAAATAAGTGGAAAATCAAAATCAAATTATAGTTAAGTGCTTAAGAAGTGAAAATAAGAAGAAATGATTAGGTGTTGAAGTAAATGTGTTTTGAAAATGAATATCTTTTACTTTTCTTTTTATTATAAAAAAAAAAAAAAAAAAAAAAACAAAAATATAATATAGAGAGAAATCTTAAAAAAAAAAAAAATTAGTTAAATCAAGTTCAATAACGGATGCAATTTTAATCATTTTACAAAGAAACATGCAAAGTGGCATACAATTCAATTACGATGTAAACCAGATAATGTGAGTTGTGAAATTAATTTAATCTATTCTTTCGTCTCACTTTGAATATTAAATCTTGTACGTTGTTTCGCTTCATTATGAAATAATTAAAGGGTTATAAAATGAAACAAAAAAAAAAAAAAACAAGAAAAACAAGAAAAAATAGGAGGAAAATTTACAAGAGTTGAATAAGAAAACTCTAAAAGAACTGATTGATTATCCAATTACATCGATATTTTACAAGTTAGGCGAGATAAATGACCGAACAGAGTTATAGAGGCGGAAAATAATGGAAGTGAGCATTTAAATACAGCTCTGCATATCGAAAAAAATCGATATACTTCTCGACATTGATTGTGACGACGTAGTTACGAAAATTAAAAGTACGAACGAAGTAGTCTCTCAATAAAAAGATGTTTACAAACTACACACAGTCATCGGAATAATCAGCAATACCTGTACTTATCGATACAGTTATCGAAATAATGCGATACGTCTTTGTTGAAGAAGTGCTTCATACTAAGGTATTTCTCGATTTAATTACCAGTGATATACGAAAAGAATTTTTTTTTAATATACCTTATAATCCCGGAGAGTCCCCTGCAAGCGTAGCACAGCGATAGTCGAAAAGTGGTGGTAGTAGGCGCAGACTAGTAAGTGCACGACTAATTGGTAATTGTTATGCCTGCACAGACTAAGCTTTTCTTGGTGAGTCTTTGAGAGTATCGGGGGTGATTTGCCCGTAGACGTCCTCATCAAGTAGTCACCTACTCAAGAGATCTAGTACACAACCAGTAGGTTGTAGAAAACCTGAAGATAGTGTAGTGTGATGGGTGTGAGATGAGTTGGTTACTTCTCCTAGTACACTAAATCCAAGGGGGAGCGTAGTAAGAGTAGCTTCTCCGGAATTATGCAAATCTCCATAATGCAAATGTGAAGCTGCAAACATAATGCCACGCGCATGCTGAAAATTCTAAAGTATGCTATGAACTATGGTATCAACGAGGGTCACGTTGCGCGTTCACAAAGACACGAGTACCCTGCTTAGAAGGGCGAAGATGACAATATAGGTTGAATTGCCGATTGGTGCTTGCTAAGATCCTTCAGGCAGACGCTTGTATGTTGACATACTTTGTAGAAACTTCGGTGAAAGCTGGTATGCCTAATCGTATTTTAAACACAGCAGGTTAACAAATGTATGCGGCGTAACCGCTTCGGTGCGGCTCTTCGCGCTGGTTGTGGTTATCCCCAAATGCGTGGACATTACACAATTGGAGGTGCTTGATAAGCCTTGCCCTGGTCAGAAGGGACAATGTGGTCTATAACCGACCTTTCAATCTGGTATCCAGTGCTTGGAATAGGCAGGATTGTCTTACAAGGCTGGCGGGTGCCAATAGTTCTAGGAAACTCGTCTGATTAAGGCTTCACGCCAGGTGCAGACGTCGTATATCTATATAATCTGCACAGCCTACTAAACTAAGGTCAAACCTAAGAACACCGACTTAGTAGTCGCGGTCCTTCTCTACTCCGTTACGCGTAAGGCCAATGTACAGAAAATCAGATTATGTTAATGCAATAGACAAAACCGAAGTAGATCTTGAAATAGTTACTGAATGATTGTCGCTTATAGGCCAATGTGCAGGTAACCAGATAATGTTGTCGCAATACTCTACACTTAGGTAGATATAGAAATAGTTATTGCATAGCAATAAAAAATATATATACAGAAATGAATATTTATCATATTAATATCGTAATAATTCTCGTTGCAGATGATAAGCATACTATCAAAATACGCAATGACAGCTTAACTATCGACAAAATGATTTAACCGAAATTTAAGCCAAATTGATGGCAAAGAAGTGGTTAGTGATATAAGTAAGTATGCGTGAATGTTACTCTTGACGACAACTTTTCGAGCCAATAGTCGAATTAGTTAAAAACATTTAGTTAACGCAGCAGTTTTCGAAATTTATGGTAATCGAAATAGATATAATAGGTTGGCAACCCTGTATAGTTGGATAATAAATATAAGTGATTACGTTTGGATCTTTTTTACACATCTCAGCGAATTTTCGGTTATTGATTTGCTGAATAGAAGACGAAGAAGAAAAAGAGAAGTAATTGCGTACAGGTAGATAGCACGGAGTAGAGTGAATTTTTGGTTTAAGCGCAGAATGTGAGAATGTGTGCTGACTAATAAAATTAGGAAAAAAAGAAAACCAAATAATTATAACATGGAGGATATAAACACTGACGAGCAGCGAAATTGTTAGTGACAGAAGTAGTTGATCGCAAAGGAGATATTGATATAAGCAACGAATGTGTAGAAACAGGTAATGATTAAAGACTTGGTTACTGAATTAGGAAAAAGCAGTGTAATGGTCACCTCGCATGGTGCCTCGGGGTATTAAAGACTTGGTTACTGAATTAGGAAAAAGCAGTGTAATGGTCACATCGCGTGGTGCCTCGGGGTATTAAAGTCTCGGTTACTGAATTAGGAAAAAGCAGTGTAATGGTCACCTCGCGTGGTGCCTCGCGGTATTAAAGACTTGGTTACTGAATTAGGAAAAAGCAGTGTAATGGTCACCTCGCGTGGTGCCTCGGGGTATTAAAGTCTCGGTTACTGAATTAGGAAAAAGCAGTGTAATGGTCACCTCGCGTGGTGCCTCGGGGTATTAAAGTCTCGGTTACTGAATTAGGAAAAAGCAGTGTAATCGTCACCTCGCGTGGTGCCTCGCGGTATTAAAGGCTCGGTTACTGAATTAAGAAAAAGCAGTGTAATGGTCACCTCACATGGTGCCTCGCGGTATTAAAGTCTCGGTTACTGAATTAGGGAAAAGCAGTGTAATGGTCACCTCGCATGGTGCCCCGAGGTATTAAAGACTTGATTATTGAGATGTGAAAAATGCTCATCAACCGCTTGATGTCTGATTCTGCAAATGAAGGAGCGGCTTCACACAAAATGTGCTGAAACGTTGTGGTTGTCCGTAAGCAGGTCGCTATCAGATGTATCCACATTTTTAAGATGATACCTGAAGAAGTTGCCTCGTTTAGAAATTGGGGCTTAATAAAAATAAATAGCAACGGCATTCACGGAGTTCGCGAAATGTATAACAAAGCTGCTGAAGCTACCGGGAAGCTAAAAATGGGTCCACATTCGTACAAGATATTACACGACGTTTTCGTTGTCCATACTCAAAATCTTAATAAATCGGGAGAGTTATGGCCTGTGTAAAAACTGGTGATTAAACGTAAGTCAATCCGTCATATTTCTAGCAGCTTGTGCGCTACACGGGAAGACTTTATGAATTCTCTTACTTACGGTTATCCACCTTTATGACTTTGACCTGCGATCAGTGTGTAAAAGCCAATAACCTCCGTTGTCTCATCAGCTTATGCACTACATAGGGTAAATTTCTGAATCCTTCCGCTTGCCGTTGGCCTACGCACCCGTAGCTGTAGCAACTCATGCACTACTGAGGAAAAGTTTACAAATCCTCTTGTTTGCCGTCGTCCTGCGCTATGCTTCCAGTTGTAGCCAGGTTTTTCAGATAATACCCGGAGGAGTTACGACCTATGTAAAAGCTGATGACCACACGTAGGTCAACCCTCCGTTGTCTTATCAGTTTATGCACTACATAGGGAATCCTTTTGCTTGCGGTTGTCCTGCGCTACGTAGCAGTTGTAGCCAGATTTTTCAGGTAATGCCTGAGTGAGTTATGATATGTGTAAGAGGCAGCGATCAAACGTAAGTCAACCTCCCGTAGCACAGACAAACTTTATGAATTCTCTTGCTGGCTGTTGTCCCGCACGATGTCTCCAATAGCTGGCTGCTGATCTTCCGTGCCCTGGCTGTGCCAGACTTCTATAATGACTTCTTGCAACGTTAGGAGAAACTTCTGAGCCTGGAAACTTTTGATGGGCACTCAAACTGGATTGGCCCGAACTGGTATACGCTGTTAAGGAAGAATTCTGGAAAACCTTGGCGAAATTATTCGAATTCAAGATTTGATCTGAATTTAAAGAATCGATATAAAAACAGTCATTATGAAAAAATGTTCAATGTACTTAAAAGGTTTTGTAATCGAATGACACATTTAGCTGAGCAATCACGTAATTGATTTCAAGATGATAGTTAAAGATGAACAAAGAACTCCTTGCGCTGATATCACTACCGATGGAATCATCAGTAAAAATTACGAAATGAAATGACAATCTCTCGAGTTACGAGTGCTATTAAAATTTTGGATAATGATTTTAGCTATTTTAAATACTTTGCGCTTATAAATCATGTTTCGATTTAATATTCAGAAAAAAAAAACGAAAAAAAAAAATTTGCGCCATAATACAAAGAGTAATTATCATAATAATTATTATAATCATCATTATCAGATGTTTACAAAATTGTGAAAATGAAAAAAAAATTTAGCATTTCTTAAAAATTGATTTAAGATAATAACAACAACAACGACAACAGCAGTAGCAGAAAAAAAAAAAAAAAACGAGAACACCAATGTGGGCAACAATACCGACTGTCATTAGGTAAACACGCGATATTTGCATTCATCATATTTTTGTAATCGTAAAAAGTCCGCAAAAAAAAAAGAAAATAAATAAATAATAATAAATAAATAAATGAAAAAAAAAATAAATAAATAAAAAATAAAACATTTACCTTCACTGGCACTTGCTAAACCTACTCGCCCGCTCGTACAATGTTATGGAATTTTTACAACGATTGTTTTTCCGTAAATTATTTAAAAGGAAACCAAAAAAAAAAAAAAAAAAACGTAAACGAGGTTAAAGTAATTTAATTACTTGCAATAACAAGTACATGGACAATATATAGATAAGAAAATTGACGGAAATAAAAAGAGAGCTATGTATATATATATACCTATATATATATGAATTAGCGGCTGATATTATCGTTCAATCCCATAACCATGGATTACATTTTAAAGAGAAATGTAATCACAAAGAGAATTAGGATCAATAATTAAAAGAAGAAGAAGATATATCACGCTTAACAAACACAAGTTAAAAAATTATATTCCGTCAGGACAGAATTTTTTACATCCCTCACTTGAACTGCATTTTTCTCCTCTATAATAACGGGTGGGCGCGGCTGATTTTTTCTATTTCGAAAATAATAGTGCACTTTTTTTATATGCTGTATGTGTTGTATTCTAAGAGTAAATGTCAAAAGAAAAAAACATAGAACAGAGGTGTTCAAAGCTTTTCTTACATAGCCGTGTGGATGTTTTGGGCGTGTTCTTTGAACGGTTTGAATTATTTTCCAATTCTATTCCACATTTTTTAGGCGATATCTTTATTTTTCCGAACGGCCGAAGATACTACACAGTACGGAATGACAGACCAATGGACAGATGGACAGACGAGCACACGGACATGCTCAATTGCATACCCAAATTGAAACAAAGGTTGCTGAAGTTTGCAACTGCGCGTTAAAGCAACTAAATTGTAGTACGCTGTAATATTCTGGTAGGCGTGATCAGTTTCTCCCATTTTTACACAAGTACAGAAGCATGGCCTATAGAAAATACGTTCAAGCTTTAATAGGTTTATCTGCTGTAGCTTATGAGTAATTTTTTTCTCAAAAACAAAAGTGTCTTGATTTTACGTGACCCTGTAGGCATTTCCTTCGGCCCATTTGCAATACCAACCAGCGTGCGAGAACTTCAAACATTTTTGATAACCTTGAAGTCGGTAGTTAATTTTTTGTTGCAGACATTATGCGGCCGAGCAAACGGACAGACGGACAAGCTTAAATCGATTCAGAATTTGATGCTAATTTAGGATATATACAATTTGTAGAGTCTTTAAAGTTTTCTTGTGGACACTGCAAAGGTTTTAATAAAATGAATATACCCCCCATCCTGCGGTGATGGGTATGAATATATCTATGGTCATTAAAATTTGTAATGAAACAATTTAAATTAATTTATTTAAATATTATAAATGTATATATATGTTTGGATATGTAAATAATGCTTGAATATCACCCACATACATATCTGTGTTAATATCTGCATATAAATATGGATAACCTTTAATTTTAATTTAGGTCAACAATATTATAAATAAAACAAGTAAAAAAGCTGTATATCACTTTAAAGCGAATATTAGATACCCACCACCACTGCCACCATCACCACCAACCGTCACGAATGCCTTTCGATCTTCTATTTAATGCAAAATATTTCAATTATAGTTCTGATAGAAGAAAACATTGAATCTACATTTTCTACAGCAATTGGAAGTGTTTACCACGTTTTTGATGGCCTTAAACGTTCGCTTATGACGCAACAAAGAAAATTTACTTTTAAGTCGAATCTCTGAACATCTAAGGAGTTAAGGAAATTTTAGCTACATTTCGCAATTTTCCTTAGATTTTTAAAGTTCGAGTGAAACCAAGAAATTATCAATCAAGTGTACATAAGCCGAGTTTCAGATATCTGTCAAAATTTTGTAGGGTTTGCCGACTTTTATTAATGGCACTTAGAAGAGACGTGTATGGACTCTTCGAAATGATTACAATGGTACTGAAAATATTGAACTACTCGGCCAGTTGGTGTAGACAATGGTGTAGCAATGATTCGCTTTGTATAGTATTTGCAATTTTTTCGAATTTTCAGCATAAATAAACGGACGGACCAACGGACGGACGAAGCGAAGTTTCTTACAGTTTTCAGCACTCTGTTAATAATGCAGACGTTGACAGAAAACTGGGTATACGCTGTTTTATGTTGGGGGGCGGAGGGCGGCGATGCTCTTTTACATTTGCCTTCTATTATATATTAAGTTGAAAGAGAGCGCAACCATTTCACCTCCCAGCCCCAGAATAACCTACTAAAACAACACAAAAGTCC
>CCAG010018340.1:0-16011 GCA_001077435.1 Glossina morsitans morsitans | reverse complement strand
TCACCACCAACCGTCACGAATGCTTTCGATCTTCTATTTAATGCAAAATATTTCAATTATAGTTCTGATAGAAGAAAACATTGAATCTACAATTTCTACAGCAATTGGAAGTGTTTACCACGTTTTGATGGCCTTAAACGTTCGCTTATGAGGCAACAAGAAAATTTACTTTTAAGTCGAATCTCTGAACATCTAAGGAGTTAAGGAAATTTTAGCTACATTTCGCAATTTCCTTAGATTTTTAAAGTTCGAGTGAAACCAAGACGACACGACAGAATGGACAAATGGACGGACAGTATCTCATAGCGGTCGAATATTACGAACGGTGTGAGCTATTATTCTAGTGTTTATAATCGGCATATGGAAATGCTGTTTTTTTTGTAGGGCCGAGGAAAGAGAATCACATCGAGACGGCTGGGTACAGAACACTGAAAAAAGGAACAAAGTTGGCTGAAATTCTACATTTTTCATTTCTTCTTCTTTATTCAAGCTTCACGTAAAAGCACGACTTATTCAACTCAAATTCATTTTCATACAGAATTTTCGGAAGAAATTATCAATCAAGTGTACATAAGCCGAGTTTCAGATATCTGTCAAAATTTTGTAGGGTTTGCCGACTTTTATTAATGGCACTTAGAAGAGACGTGTATGGACTCTTCGAAATGATTACAATGGTACTGAAAATATTGAACCACTCGGCCAGTTGGTGTAGACAATGGTGTAGCAATGATTCGCTTTGTATAGTATTTGCAATTTTTTCGAATTTTCAGCATAAATAAACGGACGGACCAACGGACGGACGAAGCGAAGTTTCTTACAGTTTTCAGCACTCTGTTAATAATGCAGACGTTGACAGAAAACTGGGTATACGCTGTTTTATGTTGGGGGGCGGAGGGCGGCGATGCTCTTTTACATTTGCCTTCTATTATATATTAAGTTGAAAGAGAGCGCAACCATTTCACCTCCCAGCCCCAGAATAACCTACTAAAACAACACAAAAGTCCTCAACTTGTTACTGGAAGAACGGAGTTACGTGGGATTCCGGCCTTTGATTTTGAATAGCTTGGCCACATGTGAAACCATTGTGTGAACTTGTGGTATAGAGCGGAAAAATGCATCTGCCATCTATTTTCTTGTTCCCCCTTGGGTATATAGACACGATTGTCGGCGCAAAGAAAATCTGCTTTTACTCGATATGAAAGAAAGTCTAAGTTTCGTTTGTAGTTTAGTCTCAATTTGTTCAGTTCCACTAATTTCTAAATTTCAAATGGCCATTAGTAGCTTGACACGGTATAGGATAACTATAGTAACTTGCAATGCCGCGATCAGAGTGACAAGCTAAACATTCTGATAAACATTCCAAGCAAGCATTTTGACTAGCACTTCGCATAAGGGTTCCCTTTTCCACGATTACAAACGCGCTGATAAATTTAGTATACCGTCATCGGTGGGTTGGTTGGTTCGTATTATGAATGCATAAATGTTTGCTATGTTCGTTGCAAAAATTAGTCCTCATAAGCGTGTAGTAAAACTTGAATTTACATTGACGTGCTTTTTCGAGAAAGTGTAAATTTTTGCACGTCAAAAGCAATATACACAAGCAAACAAACAAACAACAAAATTTTTAGCAAAAAAACAAAAAAAAAGTAAGCGATAACGTACACACAGCTACTAATTTTAATAGTTAACCTTTTTTTTTTTTCGTTCTGTTGCGTATTTTGTTGTGTTTTAATGTATATGCAAAATTTGCTATAATATGCTTATAATTAGAGTGCGTTTAGATTATTTTGAATATTTTAATTTAATTTAAAATTGTATGGCAAGTACAGTTCGTCTTACAGTGGGAGAAAAAACAAAAAAAAATAGTGAAAAACTTTGATTGAAATGAGGTTAGGTTTGCAATTCACGAAAGAGAATATCCGATTAGCTTTGTAGCTGGCATTAAAATAAGACCTTCTCACTTTTCATTGAATGTGCAAAAAATTTTTGTAATATAAATTTTATAAATTAACGTCAGATTTACGGATTGTATATACCGTTTTTCAACAAAACTAAAAAAAAAAAAAAAAATTGAAAAAAAAAAATTAGTAATAAGTTCGAATTAAAGTAAAGGACGTACTAATAAATCGATCGAGATTATATCTACACCGGACGAGGATTTCGTTCTGACGAATACTTGGCTACCACACTTTTCAAAAATATATTCACGGGGTAAAAAGTTATAGGCAAAAATGGGAAGAAAATTAACGATACTTTTCGTGCTTTTTCGTCTTATGTTTTTTGTAATGTGTGCGTGCATGTGGACAGATCGTGGACATTTCTTAACCATACATTTCTAATCGATCAAGGAATGTGTTTGCCACATTCCCGATCGTAACTTTACTTTTGCGACCGGGACGAATTGACCGATTTTGACAAAAATATATATCGCACATCTATAAATAGTAAAAGAGGGCGTGTTCGAGAAAATAAGAGTAAATCTTGATTTGTTAACCCTTAAATTCATATTGTTGCCAATTGTTTACATTCCAGTTTCATTCCAATTTCAAATTAATTTTGGTTTTATTCAAATCTAGGGTTAAATTCGCCGTAAGAAAACTACTTACTCTTCATAGTCGCATTCGTATAAAATGATTTGGTGCAAAACTTGCTCTAGCAGTAAGTAATTGGAAAATTCTTCAGATTATCGGGCATGTAAATATGAAATCGAACTTTCACCACAGATGTCCCACCTAGCGTGTAGAGGGCATGTTTCGCTGAAGTTGTGTTTTTTTTTATAGCTTGGCGATCTAGGAACAACAAGCAGTTGTAATATCAAACGAAAACATCGAGTTGTGTGTCGAAGAACGAGCATTGGTCGATAGCATTGTAACCATTTGTTGCATTTGCAACCCTGTACTGGGTTGTTAACTTCAATGGCTATTATTGGCGGGCGTAAAGGACAAAGTTGGTATGCCTGATAAATTGATATGCTCGAAAATACGGATGGCCGTTGATAGAGAAGAGAAAGAAAAAAGGTGAGGTTGAGAATTGCGACTAGTTTCGGTCGAATGGAGTTGTTCTCACGGTGTCCCACACAAAATCTTGGGTTGAAGGAGACCATATATAGGGCACGGTAAAGGATGGAACGGGGCGTAAAATCAAGTGCTAGACCACGCGGCTCACTCACTAAACTTGAATTCTTTTCAATTACTACTTGCTTGCGTTAATGAGATACGCGTTTACTGACCAACGCTTTACGTTATATGAAATATGAAATTGAGCGCTGATTTTTTTCCGGGGCATCCATAAATTGTCAAACAGGTAGGAAAAGTTTATAGCTAAGGATGGGCAACACTTAGCATGCTGCACATGCTTATTTTCTATATAAAAATTCCAATTTCATACGTACAAGCTTGGTACTTGGACCTTTTAGCAAAAATGTGATAAGCTTGTGTTTAAAAGAAGAAGAAGATAGAACGAAAGTTTCGTCGCAGAGACATCTTTACGTGGTTGAAAGCTTGGTTTACATGAGAATTAAATTTGCAAGCAATTCGATCTCTTCTAATTGGAGCTATCTTTCTAAGATGAAGATACTGCAGAGATCTATATTTTCCAACGATTGGTCATTGAAGCGTTTGTCTCGTAAGGGTTGTAAACTCTGTTGAATGATTATCTGGTAGTCAAGCATCCTCCGAAACCGCTTATCGTTTAAGAAGGATTTCATTTGTTTACTATCTATAAGCTCGTGATGGCGTGACTCAACGAGTAGCTAAGAGAATACATCCGAAGAAGTGTTACTTTTCTCTTCAATGAAAAGTTCAAAAGGTGTTTTCTGCAACCGCTATGTTCTTCTTCTTCATCTTATTAGTTTTTATGATGCTAGGAAATAGCATCAGCATCAGCATCGCGGTGAGAACGCGATTGAAACTCGAACGTTTCGATGCGCCTTTTTTGCTTGTGACAAATACTTGGGATGAGATCATTATTAGATGGTCTCCCGAAATGTATGGAAAATCCAAATTCAAAGGTGGGTTTAGGTGTATATTATTTTGTTCAGGGGTGTGTAGTTTGAAGTTTTGTATGGTCACAAGGGTTAATTTCCCTAAAGAGAATTGCTCCTTGTTGGCAAGGTTATGCTGTACTATAGATTGCCTGGCCAATGCCTCGTACGTGGCTGCTGAGAAAGAGTCCTTTGAGTAGTGCTGCGATGGTTATGCTTGTCTTCAAATCCCGGGGCGTACCGAAAATTGGCTCATGCCCACGAAATGCTGGGAGTGGTTATTGGTGAGCACTGTGTTATCGTTCATTTAAATTTAATCAGTGTTGGTTATCTCGGTTTTAGCCTCGATCCTGGAACACTAGCAAAATCCCACACTTGATGATTTGAGTTAGCATGAAAAGTAATTCATTTTTTAAAAAACCAAATCCCAAATAATCGTAAAATGGTAAAAAAATGACTTTACGTTCCTCAAGCGTCTGGTGATCATCGACAAGACTAACAGCAATTCGCGAAACGTTTCGCGGAAAAAAAATATTAAGACGAAAGCGTCGCAACGAAATTAGATACTGGTACCTGGTCCGTAAAACGGTATTTAAGCCGAACATTAGCGGAAATGCAGTGAGCTAAGCCGAAAGATTTGAATTGTAACACTTAAGCGCACAAAACTAAAAGAAGAATCAAACCATTGTTCCCTTTTCCTAAGAATTGTAAATAAAACCTATCAACCTACAAAACTCACAAATCAATTGAATCTTAGAAGGACTTCAATAAAAACGTAAAAAGAAAATCACTTTTCTCACGTGATCATGACCTTCACCGTCTTAATCGTATAGGAAGTATTCCATTGGCCAAATTTGAAAAAAAAGAAGCAAATTAGTTTTATTCGGCTGGTGTCGCATCTCGCTTACCCATTACATCATTCAAAATCTTTAGCAGCCCATGTTTTTATTTATGGTTATAAAAAGGTGAGGTGAAAAGTGAACAAGGATCCGGAAAAGCATAAAAAAATTAATCCATCACATCGTGATACCCACCTTAATAAGATTTAGAACTAACACACTTACCTTGTCGCATTGTGCTCTTCAAGCGCTTCCAATGTAATTGTTACCCATATCCTGGGTACCCATGTCGTTGTGTCCACTTAATTTATTTTCGAACTAACGCATTTTTAGGCAGATAATACATCTTGGCACAGTTCTGTCTTGTTTACCTTATCATTGATAAGAATAAAATCTCGAAAAAAAAGGAAATTGGAAGCACTTGTAATGTTGTGTGGGCATGGCCGTTTTTTTCCATTTTTGCACATAAATAATAGATGTAAGAAACTTCAGCCTTCCATCTTTCCTAATTTCCAAGTAATGAGTTAAAAAACCCACATATTTTTGCATCGAAAAAGAGTGGAGTTGCTTAGCAGCTTACATTTTCCAGCGGGCGTGTATTCCGCTCTATTTAACCCATTTTGAATGCCAACATCTGTATGCAGAAATCGCAAATGTTTCTACCAAATTGGAAGTAGATATCTTTATTTATCGCCTAGGTGAGTGTCAACAACACATATCGCACGGACGGACAGACATGACTTAAACTTCTCAGAATTTCATGCTAAACAAGAACAGAAATACGTTTCAGGATCACCGAAAATTCATTTTCAGTGAAGCATAAGAAAATGACTTTACCCCTCATCCGTCGGTGGTAAGTATAAAAAAAAAAAGAATTAAAAATTTAATAAAAAAGCTTGAATATGGATAGAGTTTTGTCTTCTAGCTTATCTATCTTGTTCTTGTTTCTTCTCTTCAAACTGATTCATGGCTTCATATTTGCTAGATCGATCCTTCGATTCCTAACTATTCGGACCATATGTCATATGTTGTACTTATTGGTCTGCTTAATTCTACAAACCCTCAGGAGGAACATTTTTTTCAAAATTTTGCTAAGCAAGGGATCAAATTCCGAACGCTTGAGGAAATCATTAAATTTACTTTAAAGTCAAAAAAAATATAATTTTTTTCAAGTGTAAACCTCTATATACCGATATTCAACGTATCACTATAGGTTTGCCAACTATTTCAATGTTATTTTGTTGCAAAAATAAAAACAATGAAAGAGAAAAATTATTTTATTTATACACATATATATATAACGTATGTGCCCAACTTACGGAAGGTGCAAAACTATTTTTGAAAAAAAAAAAAAAAAAAGACAACAATAACATAACAAATTTAGAAATTCAAAAACGGTATTGATGCCCGCATTCACACACAGCTTAATGGACTTGTAGCTATTTTTAACTTTTTTGTTTTCTTTTTTTTTTTTTGTTAAACTATTTCTAGTTTTTTATGCATACATTATATTATAAAGTATTTGAATAAAATGCAAAATAATCCAAAACGACTACTAACACGTTTTAAACACACGGACTTGAATTTTAATATTATTACCCTACAAATGACGATTTAGCAAAGACTTTATTAATCATTAATTTTTACATAACTCTATGAGAAAATGATTTTTTTTTTTTATATTTTACTGTTAAATGTCTTCATTTTGTTTAATTTTTGTTTTTTATATATTTTTTTTTTTTTTTTTTTTGCAAATTTTAGAAGGTTACGCACTCTCAGGTGCCGGTAAAGTAGTAACTTTTACTCTTTAAATTTTTTGTAGTTTTTTTTTTTTTTTTTTGAAAACATATTGTTGGATATAAAAAGGAAAATAAGTCCGCTATTATGATTTTATAACTAAAAAATAAAAAGCGTGAAAGGAAGGCAAGAATTTATATGCGGTTTTATTTCAATTTTTTCTTTTTTTTTATACCCGCCACCTGTTTTATTATATACATCCAGCTATATGTACATAAATATATATGCATATGCAGATATATACTTGTAGGCATGCGGCATACATGTTAAAATATATGTATATATAATAAAAATATATGTATGTATATATATATATATATGCGTATGCGTACGTTTAAGAGCGATATTTGATTGCAACAGGAAGCGAAGATCTATCCAATCATTATATATATACATTGCGTCAAGTAAAAAGTTCGTGATGTTATCATCAGAATTTCAATTAGTTTTTTTTTTTTTTATATATTGAAAGAAGGGTGTGAAGATAAATGGGAATTTAGCTAGCAAAGACACCTACCATATCCCTTAACAGAGCTTTGTAAAAGCCTTAACGGAGTGCTGTTAAGTCGTAATGGAAAATCCTCCTTGATTTACCTCCATTCTTAGAAATAATGATACTTTCTTATAGAGATAGTAGAGAAAGAAAGAAAGAAAGAGAGAGAGAGAGAGAGAGAGATAAGAAGAGAGGCAGAGAGAGAACCAAGCTGGATAAGATCATGATGCTCACGATTCTCCTTGTCGCTGAATCATGATCTGTTTCGCACGTGACCGGCATATGTGACCGGCTTCTGATCGCAGAGAGCAACGAGGGGAATCAATTGTCTGGGCAAGTTGTATTAGATTGTCATGGTCATTCAACCCCCCGTCAATTCTGCCAAAGACAGTGCAAGCCATGTCACCGTTTGTGCCGGCACACCTATCCTGTGACCTCTTGGTCGCAAAAATGGAGATATCGCGATCAAATTTGGTGGAAACGTTGGATGTTTTCGCAGGCAGGTCGATATTGAAAATTGACCAAATTGCTTAGAGCAGAAGTCGGCAGTGAAGCGTAAATTGAACGCAGCTCCGCTTTTCTTAACAAAAGAGTTTCGCTCAAATATTATAAAATTTAAAAGGCTGATAATTTCCACATTTACTTTGCGAAACCGTCTACTCTTTACCGGCAAAAATGGAAAAAAAAAACGGGTCAAACAAAGTTACAAGTCACTGAATTATATTTTTCTCACTTTTATCGAAGTTGTATACTCATATATATATATATGCATTTTATACTTTCCTCAAATGTAGATATATTATCTGCCTAAAAATGGGTTAATTCCAAAATGCATATGGCAGAGACTGCGATCTGGTTGATCAATTTATTCTCAATAATATGAGTGATATGGGTATAGAATGAAAGAACTTGGAGAAGAGAATGCGAAAAGCATACTGATGGGTGCGCGGGTATTCGAGCCACGTCGAATACAGCTTACACACTTGTTTAATTTGCTGTTGTGATGTGTGATACAATATAAACCAAACATTCTTTGCCCGAACATACAAAGCCTACTTTTATCGTATAGATCGTAAGTCAAGTACCTTGGTAGCATCTTTTACGTAATTGAACATTGATGGTCAAAATTTTATTTACCCTTTCTTGCAATTGAGGGCGAGTCCTTCATATGGCTTACTGTGATTTGCAAAACTTGACAGAGAAATTCCATTGATCCCAGGGTATCCCGAGGCATACATCCATAAAGCCGAAGGAATTTTTGGTGACCATGTGAGATAAATTGGAACCGATTTTACGTAAGTAGATTTTATATTTAATCGAGAGAGCTATAAACTGATCTCATCTCTCAACATACACAACACTTACATACCTTGGTAAATTGTCCAAATGTGTATATTATACATACATGTGACGCCGAACAACGGTTGAAAGCAAATGTGTTAAGGAGCCATTTATGGCATAATTTCGTAACAAAAAACTAAAAGTTTTATTATTTTAAAGTCGTAGCTTAAGGAATTGTGTACTAACATAAATCATTCGCGACTCATGGCTAGATCCCCGAACTACTTTAGCCAATGCTTTCACCTAATCTGCTCACAGCTTTGCGAAAGAAACTTAAATTCAAAGGGTAAACATGGATAAATCCGGTCTTCTAGGATTGCGTGTTTTCTTAGAATTTGGGCGTTAAAATAACGAAAAGTGAGAAAATTATTTTTACTTTAAGACGAATGTGAAACCTTTTTACCTAATGGAAAATATCCCTCTATATAAGTGGGCTAATCGGAGCTTTTTCAACTTTGAAAAAATATTTTTTTTAAAAATTAAATCATTATCTGCTAAATTTCGTTGATTATTATTCTGGGAAAACATTTTTTGCTTATTATGTCTTCGCAATACGCTTATAGGCGGTTCAAGTTTATCTAAAAATCGATAAACTCTATATTTTTCAAAGTTAAATTTTCCATTTTCAGTTTTATAATTTCTATTCACCTAAATATAAATTCATTCCAATTCGGACAGATAGACAGGTTTCGACGAAATTACGTCTACATTGTCGGAAAATATGTTAAAAATTATTTTAAACGTTAAAGGGATTTGGTTTAAAAATCGCAAACGGAATACCTTAACGATAGTGTTTGCATAACTATACCTCTCTGATTACGTATAAAGGTTACAAGTAGAAGTAGGTGGGTGACGTACAAGTGTAAAGCAAAATACCCTTAGTTAATACATAAAATATAATTACGTTCACCGATGCATATAAAGTGCATGCAAATGCTAACGAACAGATACTTAGATAACAAGTAAGAAGGAAAAAAAATTCGCTTTAAAGCGCATCTTAGATACTCTACAGCTAAGTAAAATATTGGAAAAGTAAGTAAATTTTTAAAAATTTTATATCAGGTACAAGGTACAAGGCTTAAAACAGACCCACCTTTTATTTTTTGAATTTCAGCTTGTCTGTCCCTCTGTCCATCTGGTTTTCTTTCTATTCCGTTCATATAAATCTATGATCAACAAAAAGGCGCAATTTTTTGAACACTTGGAGGAAATTCGGTGCACTTTTGTCCTGACAGTGCGTGCTATTAAGATTTGTTCGGATCGGTTCACTTTTTTGACCATTCCCAACAATTGCACAAATGCAATTTTAAAAATTTTTCGACAAACTTGCTACATAGCAGTATTTTGATATTCTAAAGTAGTGGGAAAAATTTGGACCGTTAAGGATAAACTTTTGCACTCCCTCCCAGGCAGTCGTTCTCACAAAAACTGTATCTTTATATGATAAGAAAGAAGAATTTTCAATACTCGTGATGAATATTGGTTGATAACAGTATATTGACAAAGAAATCAACTTCCCGGAATTTGGACCACATGTAAGCCCTTATAAGCCAAAAACCAAATTTGAATCACATGGGTCTATTTCTTGGACCTCACTCCATATCATAGATTTCCCATAAAAAGCAAAAGTTTATAATGAAAATTGGACCTTAGTACCCATTTGAGAATTTGGATAACGTAGTGCTATTATATCGAACTTAACATACAGGAGGGTTATCATGAAAAGCAAGCCCTTATATGGAAAGAAAATATAATTTCTAGTTTTCTATTACGGAAATTGAAACATAATAAAATATCTGGGGAGTAAATTTGGCAAAATATGGATCGGGTCATTTGATGTTTTAGGCATTCCCCCATATGCTGACTTTTATGAGAAGTACTTTGCCTTTGCACGAAAAGAATATACAATTTTTGATGTACTAGGCGAAGTGGTTAAGAGCATCGAATGCTCGGCCGTGCTCGCCCTGCTCGACTATAATGGATTCACTTATTTTATTAAATTTTGTTCAAGCTAAACAAACATTTGATGGATATTGTCTTTAATATATAGGATCTTTTAACAAAAGGAGTCATTTCAGGTGAGTCACCCAAATGGAGCAATTATTTCACGAACATGAGCCAAAATGAATTTCGGGCTTCGAGAAAGTCAATCAGGACTGTTCGGTGGTACTGTTGAATCCTCAATATTTTCGGTAACTTACACCGCCAGCCCAAAAACCATACTAAGTGACCAGTCATTGCGGATAAAGAGGTTATCCGACTATTTCTCTTGGATCTTCAGAGTCCCAGATATACAAATTTTGCTTGTTTACATGCCTAGGAAAATGGAAAAGAGCCCCATCACTTACTATAATTATATTGCAAAACCCATGATCTTGTTTATGTGTGCCTCGTAGCCAATCAACCACAAGACAGCCTTAATCACGCTAGACGAGACGAAGCGTTAGTTACACGGGCGAGTATTGTTTTTGAAAACGAAAACTGGTTGTTTTGTATAGAATCGCTTGCCAACCCCCAACCCCCAACCCCTCCCCGCATCAATCACCGCTTGCTAACTCAATCACTTGTAGTTCTTGTTTTAGTAAAGGAGTTAATTTTCGTAATTTTACCTCGAAGTTAACTTAACCCAACAGTCGCACCGGGACAAACCAAATACAAATTCAAAATGAGATGCGATTTTGAATTCTCACAGCAAAATACAAATATGACCTAGGGGTTTGAAAGCAGTGATAGAAAGTAAATTCGCAGCGAGCAGCCGAGTAAGGTAAGAACCGCGATGAAGAACACAGTGTTCGCTAGTTGGAATCTTAGTGTGTTTTGACCGCACTTGCTCATAGCTCATAGCTATGAAGGGCGCTCAGTCGTTAAAAGCATAGCACCTGCTGATAGTGGGCAAACATCCACTAGGCTGCGATCATTCTTTATCTATCCATCTATTTCCTTTTCTTCACTATTTACTCACCGCTAACTCCTGTTGGAGTAGACATCTTGTCCGTCTTGTAAATTGAAGCTAAGGCAATGTGTTCGTATAATTCTTTGATTTCATAACTAAATCTTCGCGTTACAAATGATATAGCAAAACTAATGAATCTGTAATTTCTAATTACTGGATATATAGAAACGTACGTAAATAGATGTTGTTGCGTATTTGCCTACTTAACCAGTTTCCGCATTTTATTTGTTGTGAACGCTACTTGCATTCACTTGCAAGCGATTACGCATTTATATACGACTATGCATTTAAATGTTTACAAACCTGAAAAGAGAAAGAAAGAGAGAGAGAGAGTGAGAGAAATGCAAATTAATTTATAATAAAATGAATTTTACTAAAAGTTTTTTTTTATTGTTTTTTTTCATTGATTCACATATTAAAAGCATTAAAAGCTACGTAAACATAGAACTGATGTTAGAGGGGGGAGGGGAGTGGTGGCGGGGGCGTTAAGATATTAAATTGCATAGAATTTTATATAAAAATATTATTATAAATATTATAAGGAAAAAAATCTATTTTTTAATAATTTTACATGAAAGACAACATAAACAAGCAGATGTTAAATTTACTTAAACTAAACAAAAAATAAAAAATGAAAACAAAAAAAAATTCCTTTCTCTTTAAACATAATTATTCGAATGTATTTTAAGGCTTTGTTTTTTTTTTTTTTATCTCTTGGTTGTCCAATTACTAAAGTAGTTATATCACTAAACGAATGGATTTTTAGATTGTATTTCCTTATTAACATACCCGCAAGCATATGCTTACACTTGAATATGTATATATATATATATGTATATATAGATGAACGTACGTACATAAGCAATAACATGATTTTCATTTTCACATATGATTGCATTCATTCAATTATTTAACACTTGAAGCAGACGAATACAGTTATGCATCTACATACATACATAAATACATATGTATCTATCTATACGTGTAGGCATACATGCATGCATATTGTATAAATATACGCATACGTAAATATACTTCCCTATATATACTTACATATATATTTTGTAAATATATATACAAACATCTACGTATTTACATATACGATTTTTTACATCAATGCTGTCAAAATGTAAAACAAATAAATTTGAAAATGTACGAAAAATCTCGTTTACAAAAATCATCAAAATTTCATTTTTTTTTTTTTTTTTTTGCGGCTTCAAAAATCAAAATTGAATGCCATCGTCGATCTTCAAATCTTTTACGAGCATTTCGGTTTAACGAAACCTTGTCGCTTTCGTTTAAAAGAAAGTTTTTTCTAAGCATTTAAACACTAACCCTATACTATGTTTCGGGGATACATGCATTACCTAGTGGGACTTGAGATATATGCACTTTTTACCAGAATCAGTTTTTAAATCGATTTAAACTTGTTTGTCCGCCTGTCCGTCGATCTTCCCGTCTTCTTCTTTTCGTTTTCTTTTGTTCAGTTTTGGTGCAAGGACGAACGCTATTGAAAATGCTTGGTATTAGGTCACTTTCTCCTCATATCGAGTCTTATTTTGAAAGCTCGTTATACGAACAATAATAAACGTTAAAAATGGGCGATGTCCCGCTACATCGTTTTCATTTGTTTCATTTTCCATTCGTTTGAACTCTTTCTGAAATGTCCAGAAATGTTGTCTACAAGCCACAGCTTAGTTCATGTTTGCCCAATCGTTTATTGTTAAGTGCCTTATCGACTAAGCACCGACCATCGCTATCGTAAGGTCTATCGCGCTGAGTTTTAAAACCAGTGAATGCCAAATTGCTTGCCGCGCCTTCAATTGTATTAAGCTCCAAACTCGCGAGCACCGACTTGATAGGCGTGATTTCTGTCTACCTGTCTATATGGCAACCGAAAAACATATACACAGAGGTCTGCATAGATTCAAAACTTTATATGCTAATTAAGTATGGGAGTGCGTTTAAAACCGAACATAACGATCTTGATTGCTTTTTATATAGGTTTCGCAACACATACATGGGTCGGTTTTTGTCGCTCGTTATCGATTTAGCTCGGACGTAACTTGAACTTTGACAATTTTCGCCAACAAGCAACTTTCTACGAGTAGTGAGTTAACGATGCTCGATAGCGTATGAACTGTAATCGACATCGACTATAATACGTAACATTAAAAATTTTCCGTGGGATGGTGTTGATGCCCATATATATCGGGCAACAGTCACCTGCTTGTCTCAAGCAAGCATGTGCTTAAAAGATGACATTTCAGCTTACAATTTTTGTGAAGATAATTTTCTAATTCTTTGCTTGAGTAAAAGAAAAAAAATTTCAATAATTCTTTTTGTTACAATCCAACTTTCTTATGTTAGTGAATCTTCGCTTATTAGCTATAGATCGAATAATTAATTAAGAACCTAGCTGCTAAAGATTACAACTTAATTGCTCATATTTAATTAAAACGACCTGTCGTCAATGGTCGTCAGATGGAACGGACGATCTTCTCTCAAAATAACCCTATTGCGGGATTTATAGCGTGCGGTGCTAGCAGATGAAAACAGATTTTTCTATCGGACGATGGCGTGATACCTAATCGACGGTTCGATTCAGAAGGAAGAGGATGTTCAATCTTGTTCTTTACTAGGCCTTTGTTCAAAATCGAATTGATGTTGCCAATCGGCTTACTTATTGCGAATGTAATATTCCTATTCCATTCCATTCCATTCCATTCTTATTTATACAGTGCTTGATACTCACAAGAGATGAGCAAGCTGCTTGCTATTAAAGAAAATGAATGGAAAATAAAACATACTTTAAATACATAGCGATAGCCTATAACTATGTGTAGGACCAGAAGACAAGTCCTACGACTTTGATCCTTACAAATTAAATACAGGATTTCATTTTAATGGAAATAATGTCTCATTTTCGTAAACATTTTCGCAAAACTAATTTCACTTGCTTTCGTTGTGATTAACAGATTTAAAGATTCCGAGCATACGGGCAACACTTTTCATTCCATTCATATGTAATTTCATAATAAATTTTGCGGTTAATACTAATAATACATCAGAGTTTTCTTCTTCATTTCCTTATTATACTGACAATGGATTAATCGATCGATATGTTTGAAGTAAAGTAATAGTCATTACAAAATTTTGCGTAAAATAATTTAACAGGTTTATAATGTATAAGTTGTGGTTTTCTATTCAAAATTGTTTTCATAGTGGTCTTCAAAATGTATAAATGTATGCATGTGCATACATGCATACATGGCTTGATTGGCTTTCACTTTAACCTATACATTTTCATAGATTCATAATTATGTTATAAAGCAAAAAAGTTGAAAACAAATCTATCAACTAAAATATTTGAAATTTCAAGATAAATATGAAATTTTGACAGCGAAAACAAAAAAAAAACAAAAAGGAAACAAAAAAATATATGAATAAACATAGGTATGTATGTATATACGTATACAAGTTGTTGACTTATTATTACAACCACCCCAGGGTATGTGTTAGATTTATTAAGTGTTTATAACGCATTAAAATTATTTATCATCTACCCCTTATTGTATAAATATTTTTAATTTAGCTTCAGTTTCGTAATCGTTTCAACAAATTTTTATCTGTTTATGTTTTCATTTATTTCGAAATCACGATTTCGGTGTCAAAGATCTTCAATCTTCATCTTAATTTTCTTTTTCATTAGCATAAACAGTTAACTCGGTTAAGACACAACAGCAGCAGCAGCAGCAGCAGCAGCAGCAGCAGTTCAGCGATTTTAGCGATTTTTCTCTATTTACCTTAGGTTTTTTCTTTTGTCTGTTGCCAAATAACAATTGTGTTAACAATTTTTATAACCGTCAGCACATGTATGCTACAAGTGTATATAAAGTTTTGATGGATGTATGCAACAGCCAGTGAAAACGATGGCTTGTCTGTCCGCCTGTCCGTTTCTCTATCTTGTTTTCTTGTATTCAATACACAGCAGGAATTTTCGAGATTTTTTACTGAAATTTGCAGCACGAACGCTCCATCATATGTGGAACAAGAACATATAAGGTTTGCGCAGATGTATCCAACGCCCAGAATGACTTGAGCTATACTCATCTTTTATGTTACCGAACCATTCGAATCACTTTCTGCCACGATCTACGCTTGTCTGTCCGTTTGTACGTCTGTTTGTCTGGCTTGCTGTTTTGTGTCCAATCTGCAGTCATAACTTTTAAAACATTTTGGGGGACGAACGTCATTGAATTTAGCTCGGATCGGCGCGCTATGGTCCCCTATAATGCTTTTACTTGCTGCTCCTGACTGAATCCCACCTCCGTTTACGAGAAAAAGTGAAATATTTCATCTGTGTCTGGAAATGAAAGATTTCTCAAGCATTTGTAACCTATAGCAAGCGATATGTATCGGAAATCACATAAATTGCTTAAATATTTGATTAATAATAACTGGGGCGATGTCTATTCGTTTCATGCGTTGTCTATTAATTTACAAAATCGCAAATATGATCCCAACACATTGCGTAGAAGTAGAAAATGACTAGAAATTTTTGTCTTATTGGTCTTTCCCATATAATTCTTTCTTTTTTTTTTTTTTT
>CCAG010018338.1:0-22913 GCA_001077435.1 Glossina morsitans morsitans | reverse complement strand
CTCTCTCTCTCTCTCTCTCTCTCTCTCTCTCTCTCTCTCTCTCTCTCTCTCTCTCTCTCTCTCTCTCTCTGTTGGTAACCGCCGTACCGAGAAGGAGCAAAGGTTCAAAATCTGAAAATATCCGCGTATATTAGCTAAGGTGAGAACCCTTTTGAGGATAGGGTATTAGTGAGAGTAGGATGACTAGACTAGGGCACTGTCACGTTGGATTGTAAGACGAACGATCTAGCCAGGAACAGTGTAATGTCTATGGAATCAGCCCATTACTATCCGAAGGTTGTAATGTAATACAGATTTTCCTGATTGTATAAGTGTTCACTCCTAAATCAAATGTACGGTTTCTAATAATTATCTCAACAAAATCTGCGTTTCTATAAATTACCGCAGTTGGAGAAAGTCGGGAGCACAAGTGACGCTCTATATCTAACAAGCACTTGAACATGTAGGTAGCTTGGCGAGCTAACCCCAGCACTCATCAGGAAAGTTCCTATAATACCAACCAGGAATTTTCAGTCCTTACATCTTTTAATTATTATCTGTTCGATCAATCGTATAAAGATGCCTAGAAAGATGAGTCCGTTGTTTGCGGATAGGCGGAAAAAACATGAGATTGTGCCGTTTTTCAAAAAAAAACAAAAAAAATTACGTCTTGTTTTGCATCTGGTAATTAAGCTGAAGCCAGTTTGCATAGAATCCTTCCAGCCTCCATTTCACTTGCATATTAAAAGTGGATTCGGATTTATGCATAACTAGCGATTAATTTCAAGTTAATCTCTCATTCATTGTTTGAAATCCAAATGGTGTTCTTGAGCAATTAAATCATCTATTTTCAATCAGATTGACTATAATCGCTGCTTGTAATCGTTATAGCATTAAACAAATACAAAATTTTGAGTGAGAAGAAGAAAAAAAATGAACTCTATGTAGAGGATAAAAAATTTGTAATTTGCTTAAGTTAATTTTATAAGCTATTTAGAAATCATTTTCATTTCACGCTGTTAAAGGGGTTGGTTAACTCTTGACAACATCGCTAGTTTCACTGCAGAGACTAATATTTTTCTAGAATTTTCAAGTGAGATAATTGCAGCAGCAACAACAACAGCAACAGCAACAACAATGACTAATATATTACGATAAACTTGAAAAATTCTCTCAATTTCCTTTCACAGCGGGTGGTAGAGATTTTAATTTTAGTGCATATTAATGTTTATTTACAATTCTATCATTTTGGTTGTGATGTTTTCCAAACCGAATAAACAAACCATAAAAGGGCTAAAAGTAATTCATTCACGTGAATTTTCTATTATTCATCAGAACAACAACAACAACAATAACAACAACAACAAAAATCTTACATGCGTAACATAAACAAATTTCTCCTTTCAAGTAGACAAACTAAAATAGACAGACAGACAGATAGACGGACAAGCAGACAGACTATCGTAAAACATCATTTCATATGTAACATAAATGCTGCGTATTTTACAATTCACGTGCAGGCAATTGTTTGGCTTCGTTGGAATCATTTTCAACATAAACTAACACACAATCGATAAAATACTATTATGTGCATGATACGTGCCCGTTCATTTTCATTTCGTCACAATCTCCTCCCCCACACCACCAATTACTTATAATCATTCATACGCATAAATTCATACCATTCACATATTCATACCATATATAAATATATATATATATATATATATATATACATATATATACATATATATATATATACAATATGAATATCGTTTTGTTACCATTTTATGGTCAATTCTTTCATAGGCAATTATTTATTGTATTTCCCGTTGTAAATATACACATATATGGGTGTGTGTGTGTGTGTAGAAACAAAAAAAAAGAGAGAGAGAGCTGTAAATATTATTTAACTGCAAGTTTTAGCGGCCGTAACAGCTGTTTTATTGTTATTATTACCATAATTTGTTTAGATCGCTGTCAATATGTCTATGATGTGTGTGTGTGTGTGTGTGTGTGTGTGTGTGGGGCACTTGTGTACATGCATTCAATTTTTCTTTTTATGGACTTTTTCTCTTCTTTTTTTTTCTTTTCTTTTCTTTTCTTTTCTTTTTTTTTCCATTTCGTATTTATTTCCTGATGTGAATCATTTCACCAGTAATATTAAAAGACTATCAAAGGATTTCATTAGCATTTGCAAGTCACTCTAAGGAAAAGAAAAGAAAAAAAAATTATCATTCCTCTGGCACACAAACGCATTATTCATTCATTGGTCTTATTGTAAAGATATTCGAAGCTAATTAACGTAATTCTTATAAGCGACAGTAACCTTAACGTAAATGAAGGTATATCGTAAACATTTATGTCGAACAACATGAAACCCGAAACGAATTTACATATGATTCATCAACTCATTGACTCATTGTTTACTCATAGAGAAATGATAAATTAATTTTATTATCTCGCTTGCAACAAAGTACGCGATTGGTTATAGAAATGCTCGACTTGATAACAATAATATGAAAGTTTATAGATTCCTTTGTCTTTTTTTTTTTTTTTTTTTTTTTTTTTGTATAGATCGACATACATTTCCCTCTCATATTCATTGGCTTTGATATCCTGAGATCGGTTTATGGCTGTCGGCGCCGTACTCTACAGTATGTATAAAGCTTGAGCTGACGTACTTAACATGTAAAAGAGCTTAAGATGCATCCATCGTCACAATCACAATTACAAATTCTACGTTCTACCATTATACCCTACACCACTTGCATTACAGTATACATTAAGTTAGTATGGACGTATGTAATATGTAGAGGATAGATACATCTTTTATTAAAACGAACGATTCAGAATCACTTTGTAAATCGATCTTAGCCTGTCTGTCCGTCCGCCTGTCAGTCTAATGTTTGTCCCTGCCCTTTGGTTTTTAAACTACAGTCGCAATTTTTGGGATATTTTGATGAAATTTAGTGCGCTAATATGGTTCGGATCGGTCCACTTTATCGAGCACATCATCTAAGACGTCTTATTATAAAAATCGTTATATGCAAAATAACTGCAATTTTCAAAATCTCTCGACAAATAAGCTTGCTAAGCAATAGTATTTCGACATTCTTCATTGCCTGGGGCCATTTTTTGATATCACCCTCATATGACCGTTCCTATGAAAATTTAATGTTTATATGGTAAAAAAATATAATTTTCAATATTTCATAATGACAATCCATTCATCATAGTAAATTGACAAAGAAAGCAACTTTATCGGATTTGGACCATGTAGGTCTACTTTTTGGATACTAAAGCATATAACGACTTTTGCGTAACGATACTGTCTATAGAAAGCTATTAACTGCATTACATTTTAGGGCAAGTCGCACGCGCCACTTTTGGAGGGTTGGAGGCATATGAGACTGATGGTTTTGCTGGGCTAGCTGTTTCGTGAGATGTGGGAGGGCTTCTGCATTTTTGGCTTATTGACACTCCTCATACTGTTACAACCAAAGTAACTGCACGGACTTATCTTTTAAAGAACGCACGGACGAACATAAACTAACCTACCAAACGGGCATCCCTTGTGCTCTTGGGCCTTTCTATACCCGCCTTGTCTCTAGTCTCCTTCGGCCCACTATGTCTATGGGATACCCCCTAAAGGCCTCATTGTTAATGTTTTATGATAAGAATTTGCTTATGCTAGTCATTTGACATAAACAATAAGTGGACCAATTAGGTCTATTTCGCGGACCCTATTTCATATAAGATTTCTCATGAATAGTAACATCCAAAAGAAGACAAAAAAAGGTTTAATTTTTAATATTTTGTGATGAAGGCTGCAATTTTACAAAAAAAAAATAACTGTAGGGAATTTGGATAACATAGATCTATCTTTTAGATCCCAACATATATAAGGGTTATCATGAAAAGCAAGCCCTTATATGGAGGAAAGGTATAATTTCTAGTCTTCTATTACGGAAACTGAAAAATAATATAATTTTTGAGAAGTAAATTAAGTTTACTAAATTTGGATCACATCATATGCCCCGGCATGAAAATAATGTCCAATTTTTGGTATATCAAACCGAGTAAGTAGTTGTAACAAGCGCAGTAGTGTAGGGCATGTAATGAACGCCATTGCCTAATGGTAATGTTCTTATTTGTTTTCTCATTTGCTTTTATGGCTGTCGATGTCGAGCCCAATGTCGAGTCGACGCCATGAGTAGCAAGTTCACAGCTGTTGATAATGTAAATAATTTTTTTCAGTAACGAGTGATAATCAATTTGACAATAAAGTTGGTGTCGAACACTTAATTTTTTTATTTTATTAAATATATTTTATTCAGAGGGGAAGTAAAACAAAATATCATGAAGGCCACAGAATCCTTTTCATGACAGAATCTGTAAAATATTTGAAAGAGCAAATAAATTTTTTCAAGGCTTTCTTTCTTCTTGTGCCTTAAAATACAAGTGTATTATCAAAAAGAAATTAAAAAAAAGCTCATAAAAAATATTAAAAGAAGAATTAAAAGGCTATATAAAAATGTAATTAAAAAAGAAAAATATAAATGAAAAATAATTTATTTCTTTACTTTCTCCCCTTTTCTTTTCACTTATTTGTGATTGTACTATTGTTCAGACACCGATAGTATTGCAAATATATTATAACGTGGTTTTTGTCTTGACTAAAAAGAAAATTCATTCGGCTTACATAAACTCATAAAGCAATAGCACTGTCGAAAAAGTCGGTTTTGTTGACTGCCCATCCGATGTGTATGATGAAAAACGTCAACTTCCTCAAAATTGTAGTTTTGACTCGTTCATTATTGGAATCGGGCTTCATGACCCATCTATTCTCAAGTTTGTAAAGAAAAAGTCCAAAGCTGTTAGAAAATATGGTGCTTAAGAAAGCCATTCGAACTTAAGGTCTTTGAGTTTAGCTATAGTGATGACTGGAATGGAAAGAAAATGAACTACCGCCATACTTGGTGAACCAATAACTTTTTGTTCGCCAAAGTCGTCGAATTTTCTTCCATTTCGCCATAATCATGATCACTAAAAATGATCTAACGACCTTTCTTAAAAAACTGGTAACATTACTTTGCCAATAGGTAGAAATGTCTCTGCCTTTTTTGAACTCGATTTACTCTCTTTTAAGTCATTAGTTTTATCGTTCCCATATTTTGGATGCGAAATAACGAACCCATTGCTTTTAGGACAACGAGGCGACGCAAAAATTTCTCTTTATCCCTTAGCATTGGATTAAAACCTTGTCACGTCTATGTATTTGTTGCTTCTTGAAAGGAAGTGAGTAAACTTTTTCGCTACCGTGTAGGGTATGTAATGAATTCGGGTCCCGGAGGTTCTATTCCCAGTGGGATAGATCGTAATTTTTCTACAATCGGTAGCAAAGTAGTACAATAGTAGATGCTCAAACGGCAAAGGCATAAGACTTAAAGATTGATCAGACAAACAACGCCTAGACTACGCACAACATCCTGTCCTTCTTTCTAGACATCACCCTGTTTATACATGTATACGGGAAGAACAAATAATAAACAAATAAGTACAAAAGTATATAGTTTTTTAATCGATCTGTTAGTGAAGTTGATAAATCGTGCTACAAATGCATCAACCCTGTTAAATGAAATTAATTTCCTGTTCGTCTGTCTAAGAGCTTACGGCTTATGAGTATAGATCGTAATGATGAGTTCTTTGGCCTATTTAGGGATGCATATAACAATGCAACCTATTAGGGTTGCATTAGCCTATTTAGGATTGCATATAGAAATTTGAACGACGTTTACAATAATACCTCAGTGTCGGACTCTATACAGATGATGCATGAAACTAATTAAGTCATGTGTCGTAATTAATTAATGCAATTTCGAATTATGGACTTTTTCTGGCTGGCGCTCTCATACCGTTCACTTCCATCCCGATGCTTTTGAATAGGATGCATATTTTAGTTAGTACTCTTACTTTGGATTCTTTTCCCTTTTTATAAGTGGGAATAATATCGATTTAATTTATTTCATTTTGGGTTATACAAGTTCAATTCTTAGTTTAATTGTTCATCCATATTCATCTAGGCAAAGCAACGACGCTAGCATACGTGCGATCAGAAGCAAAGAAGAAACAGAAGGCAGATAAAGCAAGAGTTCATTATTTTAGAGTTACTATCATCTTCGTCTATACCGGGTTACCATATTACCATACATGACAATTCATTTTTTCCCGGTCTTTACAGGGTCACCACCTCGCCATACATGTCAATAATAAAAAGAAAAACAATTAGTTAGCCTTCCCCTGAAATTGTATAGTTCTCTTAGTACATGCCTAATAATTGTAAGTGAATTAAAATGAAATAAATGAAATACAGTGTGTTCAATATCTTCTAGCTCGGACACTTTTGGTCGACGGTCCATTTTGTCGATTTTCTTCATCTTCTCGTTTCATCGACCAGCAATACAGCTCTTACGGTCTCATTTAATTTCTGCGAATTAATAAACGAACAATCACATTCTCACGGAGTAGAGGAGAGATTCCGTTCGGCTTACGATCTTTCAAACGGACGTAGTGCCTTACAGAGATCGTTAATTTTTCCCTTGCCGTAAAAGTTCACCGAGAAGCTATTGCTTTCGAAAGTTTTCAAATGCATACTAAGCTAAAAGATAGGATGTTTAAATTTAAAAAATGTGTAAAGGCGTAAGTAGGATCGCTACTATCACAAAGCAGTGTTCGCAAGATCAAATCTCTAATGCGATAGAGTTAACTTTAGTTACAGCTGCAGTAAGTACGCAGGCGGTAAAGGCATAACGCTTATCGTTTGGATTCATATCCAATGAGCTGCAGCCACCACCTCCCTCTTGCTTTCTTTCTTTGTTTCAGCGCCTTACGCGAGAAGAGCGAAGTCCCCCTGAACAAAAAAAAAAAGGCTCCATGTCTTCGACTTATCGTAATATTTTTCAACTAACAATCAAGATCTATACGTCAGATCGGATATGATCTTTGAGATTAGCCTCAGGTATCTACTATGAAATTATTTCTAGAAAATGATTTTTTCATTCGTCATATAAAAATATTTTTTGATCACGAAACCTATTTATCGGTTCAACAATTTCTTTAAAAATTTTCCATTTATTTTAGAAAAGCTTTTCTTACGAAAAATAGAAACTTTGTTTGTGCGTAAACAATTAATCACAAGTCTAGTGAAGTTTGCACAGGCGTTTATAACTATCCGCCTATTTTTTTCCCGACTTACAGTCAACTCAATAAATTTCTTCGTACAACAAGTTTAAAATAAATGTTTGACTTAATCCTGATTGGTATTAAGTGGGTGGCGGTTTATGTGACTTAAATTGGCTGCTGTTGTTAACAGCGATAGTTGATCAAAATGTTAACCACAGCCAGTTAACTATATTACATTATTACTACAGTATAACTCCTACACGTAAAGCAATTGTATTCTAAACGTTATAGTTAAAGTTGAAAAATTAAAAAGAAAAAAGTTTATTTTTTTTATTTTTTTTGTTTCGGTTACGTTTTCACGATTTTTTGTAACTCTATATCATTTATATATATATATATATATATATATGTATTTATTTTTTCTTTAATTAACAGAAGAAAAAATAATTAATAACATACACTTGTATACTTGACTAAACTGCAAAATATTGCTGAAGGCTATAAATTAAAAATGCGTTAAAAAATTTTTCAAATCAAATAAAAACAAAAATAATATATATATATACATATATATATATATATATTGCAAAAAATAAACACAACAAAAAGCCTTGACGTACTTTTAAATATCATTAATATTTGTTAAAACTATATATTTATTTATTTGTTTTCTTAGTTAAGTATAAACGCTGGATGGAAACAACGCAACGCAACGCAAAACAACATCTAATATAAATGATAAACGCAATGAATGCTTTCGCTAAGGCATCAAATTATGCGTTACGCATTGCTCAACATTGATAAGCATATGGCTTGAAGTAAATTTCACTTTTTCTATTTTTTTTTGCTAAAGAAATCATCATCGAATCGTTAATGAATTATGTTTTATTAGTGCAGTTAATGTTGCGCGCGAAAGCTTTTCTGCCTTATAGAAGATATATTTTAGATGATAACGAAAGTATTGAAATTATTTCGCCAAAAATTCACACATAAGTTAACGATGCTTTCATAACGGGCGCTAAGATAAGGCTTAAGGAATATTAGTGAAAAATGTTACCTTTTTGTCGTAGTAGTAGTAGTAGTAGTAGTAGTAGTAGTAGTAGTAGTAGTAGTACTAGTAGTAGTAATCATATTCGCATATTCTTATACGTAAACAAATAAAAACACTATATAGCTCAGCATTAAATACCCTACACTACTTCGCTTAGTACAGTTATTCGCATAATGATTTTTCCAAAATAACATGTTATGCAGAAAGCAGTTGAAAAAGTCGTCCGAATAGAATCATTTTCAATAGCATTCAGCCTTGGGCCAAAAAAAAAAATACGTGGTTATATTAAATTTCGTTAAAGCATCTCAAACTTTGCGACCTGTAAGTTGAACGCAAAAAAACAAGACGGACAAACGGACAGACAAGCTTAGATCAATGCACCAAGTAATTCCGAATCAATGGGTACAATAAAAGGTAAGTTTATCTCAAGTGCTTCTAGGGGCTTTGTCCATCCGCATAATGCATTCTCGTGCTACATGTGGTGTAGGGTATAAAAAAGAAAACAATTCTTAAAAGTATCTTAGTTGATTTTCAAATGGTGCAGTCGTAGAAATGCAGCAATAACTGTCATAAAGATGATAAATGTAGACATTAACCTAGGCTAGTTTACCTAGGAGATTATCTTCTTCCTTCTCCGTAAGCAAATTTCTCAAATTGTGATTTCTTCATCTGAAAGTATCCCCTTTAAACTTTACGTGCTTTTCCAGATAATCCTAAACAAGGTTAATTTTTTGAACTTTGAAAAAGTCCCAAGACAAGAAGTGTTATTTTTCCTGGTTAATTCGAAATATTGTGAAACTTATACTGCGCAGTTAGAGAAGAATTCTTTTGAAATCGCAATTTTTAAACACCGGCTTAACTATGTTTTTACCACGACTAGTCGCGCGGCTAACGGCAGTCAATGACGATCAGATACTGAGGCAAAAAAAAGTTTGCATAAAAATATTCTTTACACAAAACTTATTTATCTCAGTTTATCTCTTCCATTTTATGGATCTGACTGCTTGTTATGAAAAGTTAAGTTAGTTATGTATAAAAACCTCTCTTAATTCATTTAACCCTTAGCACCAACACCGATGTTTGCGAAATAGTTTGACTGCATGCAACAGCACAGTTGTGAAAATTGCAACTCTGCATATATTAGGACATTGAATAAGTTCTTACTGTTTTCCACGGGTAAGCGTAACGAGCACTGGATAATGCCAAATAAAGGTGTGTGTATGAAAGTGCTTACTTCAGCTTGACGCAAAAGCATAAGCTATACTTTGAATAGGCTTTGAATAGGTAAAAGTCTAAACCAATGAAACCAAATACGGAAGGCTTTACTGTTCCAATCGAACACGAACGATAATGTATGAACAATAGATGCTCCAATCGTGGAGCAGACTGAACAAGCCACTAACATTGTCTATTTGAAGCGATTAGCCGAGTATAATATATCCAAATAAACTCATCACTAAGGAATACAACCAACAATAGCTGTTTTTCTTCCCACTTCTTTCTGACCAAGACCTTAATACACTTATAGAGGCATCTCCTGAATGAACAGTCATCTAACAAAGCTGATGATGTTCCGATGATCTCCAGTTCCTCAAGCAAAAAATTATGTGCACTGAACTCTGACATGCTAGCTTCCACGATGGATTTCACCAAGCACTAGACTTTTCGATGAATAATGGTTTAATAGATGACTCTTCCAACAGATCTTCGATTCTTATGACGATATCCGAATAATGAACGCTTACGTAGATAACCGGCGCCAAAAAAATGGAGTCGTCGTTTCGACATAGAATTCATATTCTATCAGAAACATAGGAAAAAGAGATGCTCCTATCAATTAATCGCACATTAATGATATATTTTCTCCATTCTTTCATCAGCATTACTTTCTACGCTTGGTAAACGTCCTTTCCAGAGGTTTGCAAGAATTGTAAATTTCTGTACAAAACCAAATTAAATGTGTTCTAATAAAATAACGGTTAAAAGGAGAATGGTATAGGCTGACGTATGGGTCCCGAGAAATCTCACCAAAGGCCATACCCCCTCAATATTACAAGGAGAAGGCTATGCATTGTCTGCATGAGCATCAGAAAGACTACGAAAGCAGTACCGAAGGCAGCTAATCTGTTTTCATTCCGACAATTATTCCAACCTGAAGACTTTGAAAGCGTTAATAATAACCTCTAAGCTGATATTGGAGTGCCTGAATGAGCTAGAGAAACACAGTGAGGTACGCCCAGTATAGGTATTTGGACACTCAGGCATCGAATGCAACTGACTGAAGAACCGACTGTTTAGCCAAAAGATGGGTCCGGAGCACTATGATAGGTGCGGAACTTTTCCGTGGCGTGCGAAGGAACGATATAAAGAGGCTGGTATCGCAATGGGGGCAAACAATATCATCAAGTCTTTGGAAGCTGAGTACTTGATAACGGCAAGCCAAAAAAGGTTTATTAAATATTCCGGCATAGTAGTTAAAATATTGGAACTCCGAAAGAGTGGTATACGTCTCGTAAGTGGCTTCTGTATAGATCATAATTGCTTCAGATATCACCTGAAAAGCATAAGTATCTCGTATACCGATTCATGTAGATTCTGCGAGGAAACGAAGTAAACGTGCCACCGTATCTTGTGCGAATGCGCGCCCATCCACAAAATCACTTACTAGGTGTTTGGCGAACATTTCATAACCATCATACGGTGCTTGCGACCCAAGGAGGTGGACGGATTCACAAGAATCCCAAACCTGGAGTACACTGGACATGGGCTACGACAATCGAACATTTTAGTAGTAGTATTAGTAGGTAAGGATTGCCCACTATATAATAATACAATACAATACAATACAACACAATACATTTCTGATAAAATAAACGTTCTACCACAAGTTTCATAATCGTTGACAATCATTTTATTGCATTTCTTAATGCTTATCTTTATTACAAAGGAAATCGAAGACGAAACCAAAAATGCATAATACATTTAGTTAATTTGAAAATGTGCTAAAGTGTTATGAATATATGCAATATGGATTTCAACGCTACGGCTCATTAGTTAATAATAATTTATGACAACGCCTTTCAAATACCGATCAAATATTCACAAGCAGTAAGTAAGCTTTTAACATTTTGTTTAAGTTTTGCTATTGTTATTGCTACTGTAGTGTGCTTTGAATTGTAATGCGAAATTTATATAGATATGTATGTATGTATGTATGTACATGTATATATGTATGTATGTGTGTATGTATGTATGTATGTATGTATGTATGTATGTATGTATGTATGTATGTATGTATGTATGTATGTATGTATGTATGTATGTATGTATGTATGTATGTATGTATGTATGTATGTATGTATGTATGTATGTATGTATGTATGTATGTATGTATGTATGTATGTATGTATGTATGTATGTATGTATGTATGTATGTATGTATGTATGTATGTATGTATGATGTATGTATGTATGTATGTATGTATGTATGTATGTATGTATGTATGTATGTATGTATGTATGTATGTATGTATGTATGTATGTATGTTCGAATAATGATTTGCATTAAACATGCTCGAGTAGAGTAGCTGCTGGATGGATGAGGATATATCTGCGTTTGTTATAACAATTTTCACCTAAAACTTAATTAACAAATATTGCTTTAAACTGACTGTCCTTTAATAAATATGCCGTTTAATTAGTTTGCATAAGTTTGTAAAATCCTATATGTATGTGTGTATGTTTTTTGTGTGCATTTGGGTTTGTAAGCTTTAAATTGCAAAATTAATGTGTCACTTTAGTGTCACGTACTGTCAGCAAAGTATCAACACTTAACATGCCACACATGTGATCTTAAACACTTGAACGACTAACACAACAATCGTTGCAGTTGACAGCAATCTCTGTATTATTTAATTTGAATTGCATTCGGTCCGTTCAATCTTTATACCACTTTTTCTCTCTCTTTTTTTTTTTTCTTTTATTCTTTATTCTTACTAAGTATCTTTTTGCTGTCTGCTTAGTAAAGTAAATATGTATCCGTATGCTTGCATGTCGCCATACCTTACACTTCCTAGTGTAACAAATTTTATATAAACATATTCTTTGCATATTTGTTTAATACTCTATCGCTGACGTTGTCGCTGCCGCTATTCATGTTATTAAGACGACAACGGCGGCATTATCGTGTATTCAACATGCGTTCCATAGTTTTTATATCGTCGAACAAAGATCATGTTTATGACTTGATGTCGTCGTCAACGAATATTATCACAGACCATTACCCGGTTTATTGTCTTCTTCAGCTTTTTCTTTTGAATTTTCCAGCGCTGCTTAAATGATTTGAAGAGAAGAGTAAGCCGCCTAATATTTAAACAGTTTACCATCGCACTGCAACTCTTCTACGACAAAAATTGAAAAAAAAAAAAATAAAAAAAAAAAATAAAACAAGAAAGAATTTATGTTCGGTTTAAAGCGAACTCCTGAATACCCCCTTATTGTTTGTATGTGGTGTTTAGTTTCAATACAAAGGAAAAGCACATTCACTAGATAGAACGATTTTATATCGTAGTAGTAGACATTTCATAATATGTTTTGTACGATTTGACAGCACTTTGCAGGTGATTGTCTAATCTAAAAACACTGCTTACTTATTCTATTATAGTTGTATATGAATAGTGATATTTTTTATTGTATGAAAAATATGTTGCTTCGATTAAGGACGAATTTTTCATACTGGACCCTATACATAGACATGATTGTTTTCTAACGGTAATTTTGGGCAGATCTTTGATCACTTTTATTGGCTTTTATTGGCAAAAATTTTTAATTTTAACTTAAGGTTCGCAATGAAAAATTGTCAAAAGTTGTGAACTGCTTGGTTCGGTAAATGTGAACGGGCTCATGGATCGTGCCTCGAGAATGCCTTGGCAAAGATTTGAATTTATATTTCCCATTTCCCGAGGCTACGAGTGACAAATTTACCGAATCCCATTGATGAGATTTCCAATACATATTTCCTTACGTTACAAACGTTCGTCAAAACAAATATGCCTCATAGGATGGTATAATTAAAACATGTGTGCCGCGAGTGGAGCCAAACTATTTACAAGCACCGACACAACAGGGACATATAGCATGTATCAGAGTATCATCAGCAGACAGAACATAAACATTTCCCTAACAACAGTTGGTTGTTTAGTTATTTGTGTGTGTATGTGAATATTTGGATAAATGCAGAGATATTTTCCCTATTCATACGTGTAATGAGTTTTGAAAAGAATGGTATTTCCACAAATTTTTGTCTTTCTGTGTTAGATGGTGCCAGAGATTAGACCGTAAGTACAACAAGTCATCACCGGCTATTAAAGGCGGAAAATTTCTAAATCAACAATCAGCGAGCATATATAGAAGAGTTTGCGTTTTTTTTTTTTTTTTTGTCAACAAACGAAAAAAAAATTTAGGCTTAGATTCAGTTCAGTCTCATCTTAAAGGCATCAAAGGTCAAAGCAATCCTTTGTGACTCAAGATACTGTAGCTTATGGAAAATTTGTCCAGAAATTTTTATTTTTAATCTTACCATGGTACCAAATATAAAAAATAATTATATGCAAATATAAAAAATAATTATAATTGAATTAAATAATGTTAGTGCAAAAACTTATCAACTTTATTACGAAAACAGTTTTGGCACTTTTTGAGTATTTATTTCATTAACATAATTGAAATGCAATGTAACTCTGTCGAAGGCACCAGCAACACTGCTACAATAGCAACAACAACAAAAAAAAACCACAAATGCAGATGTACATGCAATATAATATGCTGGGCAAAGGCCGCGCGTCTCTTGTTTACTGTCTGATGGTTTTTTTTCTTTTTTTTTTTTGCATTTTTCGCTATCGGGACAAAATATTAAAAAAAAAAAAAAAAACTATTTGTATATATATATGTGTATAACCCAGCGGACGCTTTTTATAATCTGCCAAAATTTTAAAGATAATATTAAAAACATCCAGCTGTGCTTGTATTACATATCAATGAAAATTTAACTGTTTCCGTAGCTCTCTACATTTGCTGCACAATTCTCCACAATTTCATAGTTTATTAACAAAAAAAAAAAAAAAACTATTAAAAAATACATGTAGTAAGATCCACATGAGACTATAGTACCTTTACTTAAGATACTTAACGTTAAAGATTTGCATATGTTGACTGCATTTTTTCATTTCTATATCGTTACGGAAGGGAAGGTATCAAATAGACTTTAATGCGATATATTGTGTCATAACTGTTTTATTTTTTTTTCCTATGACCTGCCACTCATGGAATATCCCGCTTATACGAGGACACGCAGGTGAACAGGAAGAGTTATAGGGCGAGAGGTTTGGAGAAAGGGAGTAGTGTTTGTGAACATTCGACTTGTACGGTGAGAAGGATACGGGTTTTTAGAAAGGGGGGTAATACGTTTAAAAAGCGACAAATTGGGGTAACGTGTTGCGTGGTGTGCTGGTAACTGCAGGACGGGTGGCTGGGAACGCTGGAAAAGACATATATAATTTTGTTAATAGACTTAATTGGTTGGGAAATCTGTTTTACCTCAGTTGAACACTTGCCCCGGATACCCATGTACATCAACACAACACAGCCTACATAACGCCGATACTCAAAGGTTATTAGTCTCAAAAATAATTGTTTCATTACTTTCGTCATTCATTTGAGACTGCAAAAACCCTCCCACTTATCTATATAAGCAGATTGTAACATGACATTGTGTGTCGAAGCTTTCCTATCGGTTTGAACGCCATTTAATTTATTGCTTTTGTCCAATGTTGTAGGCTTAGCAGGCGACCTAAACCGTGTTTATTAGATGTGTAGTGGTATGCTGACATTGTGACGCGTGACTAGTCGTCAGTGTTTCCGACCCTGTTTGTGACTAAGTTTTTTTGTCACAGTTTTTGTGATTCATCTTCACATTTGTTACGTCGCGCCAATACTCACAATCCAACTCTCCAAAAAGCAATTTTTATTATGAAACGAAAGAGAAATTCTTGTGCTTGTCTTATGACTTGTGCTGCTCAGCGAAAACGTTTGTCAATTTTGCAATTTAGGCACAATTTGGCACCGCTTCATTAAACCAAAAGTATTTTGTTCTTGGGGGATAAACTAGGTTTTGGAGGCAGCATAGATCTACCAAAACTATCACCTCCTCGTGGTGAACCCTGATAACGGTTTTTGCCCCACGAAGAACAGTTCAAGGCTTGGACTATCTATAAATTGGCAACAAGTTTCCTGATAGATAGCTTAGGGGTACACTGGAAGAAGCTTTGCTTTGAGTACTTCTTTCCTCGTAGGCTATTGCTATGCTATGCTGTTCTTGTATTGTAACTGGTTTTCAGTTTTTAGCAATGCTTTTTAAAATGTGTGTCGGCGAGAAATATATATATATATATATAAATATATATTCTTTTACAAATACGAGCAAAAAATATTTATTCACAATTATTCTTAAATTTTATAAGGTGTACTGAAAACGGTACACACGGCATGGAAATGTCATCGATTCATAACCAATTCGGCAGTGCCGGAAAAATTGTGAATTTATAAAAAAAAGTAAAGAAGCTCGAAAATATGGCATTTTTGGCCTCTGTCACCTATCGTTCGATTATAATAAGTTTTATAAAAGCATTTTCATATGAAAATAGTTGATCATCTACTGATGAAAATTTAGTATTTTCTCATTCATTTTCATATATTCCAGGCGGAATATTATTTCTGCATTTTAAGTCGCGAATATTATTTATGATTGTTTTACCAAAGGGGAGCTAGCAATTGGTTGCAGCTACTATTACGGTTCTCTCAATTGCTTCACCGGGAACTAACACTTTTGGTCTCCTAGAGTGGTATGGATGCAACCTGAAGGAATTGACAAAAGGGCAGCAACAGAAAAGGAGTCTGCGGCTTAATTTGATTCAACATGGAAAACCTTACCAGGTCCGAACATAAGTGCGTAAGAAGAATGGATAGCTCTTTCCTGAATTTAGGGACGGCGATATATGGCCGTTCTGAGTTCGTGAATTGATTTGTCTGGTTATTTCCGATAACGAACGAGACTCAAGTATACTAAACAGATACTTGCAAGATTATAATGTTGAAGCTTCATTAACAAACGTACTAGAATATGTGAGTGCTTGAAAGCGTCTATAAAAGTGGAGCAGTGTGTTTTATAGGGCACTAGCTTTCTAAATAGAATAATTGGATCCAGCAATAATGAGATTGAGGTATAACATGTCTGCAAAGCCTTTAGTTGTCTTGGGCTGCTGTCCACGCTACAATGAAAGTATCAATGTGCATTTCCTAGGCCAAGAGGTTCGTGTAAACCACCGAGCTATTTTCATGATTGGAATTACGAACTGCAGTTGTTCACATGAACTTGGCATTCCCACTAACTGTGAGTCATTAACTCGCCCTGATTATATCCCTGCTCTTTATACACTCTGCGCGTCACTACTATAGGTTGAATTGTTTAGTGAAATAACGGAATGTGATTACCGTAACGCATTTTATGTGTTGCGGATGTTTCGCAAAAGTTCACCGAACTTGATTAGTTAGAGGAAGTAAAAGTTGTAACCGTAAAACCTTGTCCGCAATTGTAAGTAAGTAATTGAGAAGTAGGAACACTTCTTAAGGGTTCAGGGCGGATTTTTGCAAGAGTTTTAATGTTAGTTTTCTCGCTGATGGGCCGAGATTAGTATTAACATACGAATAACGTGGATGGTACTACCATCGATTTTTTTTGATCAATTTTTCTCGAAAATTAAAGCTATTCGAATGCCAGATTTGACTGCATGATCTGGTTGGTCATTTCCCAAGCGGATGAATATGACTTGATACCCCAGCAGTTTTTGGTTTTGAAAATTGAATTTATACCACTATCTTAAATAACCGCTAATGGAGTGTGCGTGAACTTTACTCACTACCGTGATTTCTTTCTACATAACCTAGGTTTTCTGTAGTTGGGAGCATATTGAATCCTTTCTATAAATCTCAAGAGACAAAATAACTATAACCGGAACTTTCAAATTTCAATCATGGACATAAACTTGAGAGTGGACGGAAATATTTTTTTTTTTTTTAATGTTTTATATTCTTAAGCTTTTACCAAACAATTCTTGAATAACCTAAAAGGCATTTTCGAAATGCAAACAAATTTTGTTTATAATGCTTTTGATACAAGTTTTTAAGGGCGAAGAGGAATAAGCATATCTTTCGATGCTTGTAAATCATGTCAGTTATTCACCGAAATATAAATTTACGAACATGTTAAGTATATTGTTTATAGGGTCTCTGACGAGTCCACCCTCTCGTGCTAGCATTTAAAATGCACAATTTTTAGTTTGTTGGGTTTTATTTGGGCTTGAAGGCATAATTTATGCATGCTGTGGTAGTAGTTTGTCATAGCAATCGCGTATAAAAACCGTGGGGAAGAGAAAAAGAGAAAGAGATGGAAGGCGAGAAAACAGAAAAAAAAACATTGGTGGCAATAAAGTATTCATTTATATTTATATCCACGAATTATATAAACATTTAGGTTTTCAACTTATTTTTTATGCGGAATATTAATGAATTTATAATAATTTCGACAATAAATTCATTTTATGTCATTTCGCCAGAGAGTCGCTGGGTGACAATCTGTATAATGGTGGCGGCGGTTAAAGACTCTATGGGGCAATATACACTAATGATCATATCATAACACAGTTTAGATATGTAATGGTGTTGGTGGCGCAGCCATGTCGGTTGTGGTGTCAATATATAAGACACCTTGGCAACATAAAAAAAAAAGATATAAAATAAAAATATATTCGAATTGCGTCGAATTTTTTATTACTTATCCTTAATTTGTAATCAGAATTTAGAATTGCAAGATGAACTGAGGATATCTTTCATGTCGTATAGCGTATCATATTTAGCTCATATATACATTTCATGTTTTGTCAAATAATTCATGCACTTGGCAGCACCTTTTTAGGTTATTATACAAACTGAAAACCTATTCACAGACATTATGATTTAGTTGTATGGGAAACCATTGGTCCGGTTAAACAAGATTCTGGAGAGGAGAAATTTTTAAAAAAACAAAATATCTCAGGGGGAAATATTTCGAATTTCGAAAGAATCTATGCTCAAGATTTATGAATTTCGAACATCACCTGGAAAGAATGATGAAATAAAGCATTTTTTTTCTTTCCTCGTTACTTATATATATAATATATAATAAAACATATAATCGGAAAAACTATGGCAATAATAATACTGCTTTGGGTAAGCACCCATTTGGCTACGACCACTTCCTATCTTTCTGACCACCACCATGGCGTGTTACACATATATATGATATCCGCGGAGTAATAGATAATATTAGAAAGAAAAAAGAAGGTATGACTTTATCTCTCTCTCTCTCTCTCTCTCTCTCTCTCTCTCTCTCTCTCTCTCTCTCTCTCTCTCTCTCTTGCATTCTCTTCCACCCTCCGTACTCTTTTCCACCGATGCTATCTCTGTCACTTCGCCACCATCTCGATTTTTATTTTTATCATCCTCTCTCTATTACTACCTTTCTCTTTCTTTTTGTCTCTCTCTCTATCTCTCTCTCTCTCTCTCTCTCTTTCTCTCCTTTTCTCCACTTCCCTATGCACGACTCTCTGTGTTCTTTGTTTAGGCGAAATTAGGCAAAAGATTAGGCATTCCTTGCAGCTGACCCTTTATGGCTTCGCTAAAAAATATGGAATATTTCTAGAATTCTGCTGGTACAACTAAGGTCAAATTAGGCTTGCGCTTTATACTTTAAAAAATAATCAATGTGTTCGTTACAAGTGAAAGGATAATTTTAATATATTCCCTTTATTTGATGGGTTGATATAATAACGAAAATTTTCTAATATTGAAGATAAAAGGAGTTGCAATACCAACAATATCAACAACAATCACTTTAGTTGACTATAATAATAAAAAAAAAAAAAAAATTAAAATTTATTAAAAAATATCTACATACATATCTATGAAAATAAACAAAAATTTTGTTGATTAAAAAAAAAAAAAGAAAAAAAAAAGAAAAACTTTAGTCCCAATAGATATTTCAATTTTTTATCCGTCAGATACGCTGCAGCTAACAATCGCTTTTTCACTCTCTGTTTGTGTGTGTGTATGTGTGCGTATGTATGTGTATGTATGATAATTATGTAGTAACCGTTTGAATGGTTGGTAAACATACTTATGAGCGAGTCATTTATTTGCATTCGGCATTTGGCTGGGTGTGTCGTCGACCGTATTGTTAACGTTTGTTGTTATTATTATTACTTGTAATGTTCAAAATGACGTTTAATGCATTAAATTTTTGTAAACGTAAGCCGACACTAAATGTCGCCCCAAATCTTATCTTGATGTTTATGCAAAAATATCAATTTTTTGTTTGTTGTTGTGGTTTTTTTTCTTATTTTTCTTTCATTTTTTTTTTTTTTTTTTTTGTTAATAAATTTATAAAATGAGCCCAACGTTACATAATAATAAAAGGTTTTTCTTAATATGCTAGCTTATGCTAATGCTATTTAAATATATAAACATGTATATACATGTGCATTGCATTTATACAAAATTTTGTGGCTTTAGCGAAAGGACCTTGAATGCTCTAAACGTTATAAATGTTAAAGGGAGAAATTTTTTAAACTCTAATTATACCCTACAACACTTGTGTTACAAGGTATATTAAGTTAGTGCGGACGTATGTAACTAGCAGTAGACACACACACTTTTACTATGCCAATCGATTTAGAATTGTAATCTGAATTGATCTAAGCCTGTCTGTCCGTCTGATGTCTTTCCATGGTTTTATCTTCTTTTTTTTTTTTTTTCTTATATAACCAATCACTCAGGGAACAACCAGTAATCATATAAGACGATGACTGTCAGAAAGAAGAGAGGAAAGCCACAGAAATAGGAAGATGGTGGCCAATCGATAAATCTTATACCTTTATCAACTGAGCACTCACTATAGCTACGATCAAAGGAAACTCGACCGTACCTGAGATTTGAACTTGCCATCACTGCCTTGATAGCCGCTGTTCTTATTTGCTCGGCTACTCGGGCGAAGATTATAGATCTCACGTGTTGCTATTCCGGCGGTTTGCTTCATTTAATGCCTTTATTTGGTCGTATCCGCTTTCCAGAACATGATGGAAAAGCGATATACGAAACATTTCGGACCAGTGTTGACACTAACGCCCAATTTTTTTTTCTTTTATTTCTTGAATGAACATAAATTTTACCTTTTCGCTAATAATAGAAGTAAACTATGCCGAAAATGCTGGCTTTCGTTTTTCCATATTTGCTAAGGCACCAAATAAAATCTTTTAGAATTAAATGAAATTTTTCCTACAAAAACATTACGATATCAGCTATCACGTATAAGAAGACAATGCGCCTTATAAATGAACTTGGCTGTGAAATAATTAAATTAAATTCAATGTTGGGAAGGAAAAAAAAAACGAAATGACTTTCCGAACAACCTAATAAATAATTATTTCATAAAAGGATACGCTCACTGTTACATCTTATGCGATGGGGGTGGTGTTCATTCTGTTTTTCATGAATTAAAACAACAACAAGTACTTTCTCTAGTTTCTTCTTCACACACACACATTCTTCACAACACAAACACCCCCACCCACACACACACCCACACACACACACACACACACACACACACACGCACACACACACACAGAGAGAGAGAGAGAGAAAACTTTTTAAAAATCTATAATAATAAAAAACCACACATACATACTATCCGTATATTTAGGTGACGACCTACAAAAAATGCCAATAAAAATACAAATATGTAGATATTTATGAGATATGCTACCAGCATGACTATTAAAATATTACTGCTCTCCATTAGTCATTATGTCGCGAAAAAACTCGACTTGAATTGTGAAATCAATATTTTAAATGTTATTTAAATTTTTTTTTTTTATATTCAGTGCAAAGGTTATATAATAATAAGGCTTTTCACTGAAACGAAACGATTTCTTGAACACATCACTCAATAAGCCTACTTACTGTCTGACACACATATATGCCATCGCTGTTAACAGGCACATATGATTTCTGGATATAAGTCAATATTTTATGATTTTCTCAAGAATACTTTTTGCAAGTTACAGGCGGCTCCTGTTGAAGTTTTCAAAACAATTAAAAAATTGGAGTTTCGTGAATTGACTGCTTTTTGACTGCTTTGTTGCTTTTTGATGAGAAGAGAAAATAGACTCACAATCAGCGTTGACTTGAAAAATGTTATAAAAACAAAGTGTAGAAAACCGTTTCGAAGTCAAATTGCCTGTGATAGCTGACAATGTCCTTAACATATTCAAAAATTTCAAAACACTTGCTTAAACATTTGTTCATGGGGAAAAGCTTTGTTCGGGAGTGAGTGCGGCATTTGTTCACTTTTGACAACAATGTGTTTTTGACGTCATTTAGGTTTTTTCATCCGATATGGGACAATGGAAGACACGTGGATTCATCACTATATTCTAGCGTGAACTCGGCAATCGAACGAGTGAATAGAAACCGACGAAAGCCATCCAAAGCCACCAAAAGCCACCTATCGCTTGAACGTTGCTAGTATGCAAAAACGTTTAGGTGTTTGTAAAAACTTTGTTTAGCGTCTTCTACAGGTAAAAATGATAAAGAAATGGGAAAAAACCAGTGTACATAACGATTGAATTCGATTGTTTTGATCTTCCTCTATACAAAATAACAGTTTTCCACTCAATATTATTGAGCGACGCTAATCATGGAGCCCTCAAAATTCTTTCTCTTCCAAATTCATTATTTTTGTTGTTTATTTAAAGAAATTTACTGCCGAAGCCCAGCAGACAAACACATTCAGAGACTTATGGTGATTTTGCTCTATTATGTCCCGGTTGACGATTTTGGACGCAACGATTTAAAAGTAGCGGCACGGATTTGATGGAAAATGCCCTTTTTTTGGCCACTTGTTGCAAGATTTGTCCAGGATACAGTGTTGCAGCTCGAATGTGAAATTCTGCCCCACCCAGCGTACTCATTAGACATGACACCTCCCGATAATCATTCGTTCAGATCGCTGCAACATGGCCTGGCAGCTGGCAAGCGGGTTCGCCAAGTTGAAGAAGTGCGAAAATGGATCGGTGCGCGAATCGCTGCCAAACCAATATAACTTCTTTCGACGCGATGATATCGCGGAAAATATTGTCGAAAATGTTGTCGAAAATGACGGAAACTATTTTAATTGATAAATAAGGGACCAATTTGCTCAATAGATGCCTTTTTCAAGCGAAGAAGTGATCAAGATTTTTTTAAGGTACATGCAGCGATACGATATATGCATAAGACTAGAGACTAGAGACTCGGGGATGTGATATTTGATGCAATCAAGTTCTGATACACAACAACTATCGGAAAGGCCACCACGGTGCATTTGTCTGTCCGTTTGTCTGCTGTGTATTAATTTCGATATCATGCCTACGACATTGTGTTAAACTCTACTTAATCTGTGCCTTGAGAACTCTCAACTGATCGTTTATATGATTCTTTTTTTTAGTGCACGGTGAATTTAGCAGACCATCCACGGTGTTTATTAGATTCGCTCATCTTTGATTCCAAA
>CCAG010018330.1:0-18937 GCA_001077435.1 Glossina morsitans morsitans | reverse complement strand
TTCCAGCGGCCCATTTTAGAACTTGGACAAACCTAAACTTATCCAGCCAACCGCTTAGTGGTCACATCCCCCCCTCCCCACCCCCTCCGCGCACATCCCTTTTCGAATATTTTCTTCTATGACTACCTGAAATCTATATTTGCTAACGTGTCGCTACAAAAACTTTCGATCATTATTGCCCGACTACAGCTATCTACATCGAAAAGTAGCCCCCTTTTTTACTAATGCCGCGTACATATACCTTTTTGAATGAACGTATATTTATTGTTCATTCTGCTCGACACATTGAGTTCTCTTTAAAAGAAAATTGATGTTATTCTTAAACATGTAAATATTCCCCAATCGTGGGAGACGGGGTTTACTGCCATATTACTAAGATTATTTCTAAGATATTATTAAGATGATTATTATTAGAATGATCTTTTCGTTCTCGCTACGCAAATGAGTTGCTCCTAAAGTAGGTATGTACGTATTACATATTGACCTATGGCTTTAGGCCATAGGTTGCAAATGAATATATATAATAAAAATATAACATAACACTGGGCACCGGCAATTGCAATCAATTTAATTAATTAATAAAAAAAAATATGCCCAATTTTTAGCATAACATAAAAGCGTTTTGATGCTTCGATGAAAGACTTTCCCTACAAGAGGTCCATTAAACCTCCGTCATGCGCAAACAATCTCATTAACTTTATATATCATATTCTCAGTTTAGGCAAAAAGCAGGACAGATTTAGCCATGTACCATTTGTCAGTACGTCTTTTTCGCCGGACACCGACGACACCGGCCATCACATACTCTAAACCACTTCGCCTAGTACAGTTACTCGCTCGTTTGGATAATAATACACCAAAAAGTATACATTATTTTCATGCAAAGCCATAGTTTTCAAGTGAACCCGCATATTGGAAACTTCGATTTTCTCTCCATATAAAAGTTTGCGTTTCGCAATAGCGCCTATATAAGTGGGGGTCCAAAAGAAATACACCTATGTGAACCAAGTTCCCTACAGTTAATTTTTTCTGCTGAAACGCTCCTGTGAATTCCTGTGAATTATTAAGATATCATGAGCTATCTTGTATGAAGTGGGGGAAGAAATAGACTCATGTGGGTAAAATTAGGGTCACATAATTTTTTTATTTAATTACTATCACGAACAAATTTTCATCAAAAAAATTTGCAATTAGGCTTTTTTGACACATAAGAGTTTACGTTTCCTTAAATGTGGTGGTGTCCAAAAAATAGACCTACGTGGTCCAAACTCAGTAATGTAGATCTCTTTGTCAATTTACTCTTATGTGCCAAATATTGGAATTTTGTCGCTTTTACTATATAAAATTTTAGTTTCCGCAGGAAGGGGGGCTCAAAAAAATTGCCGAAGCCGGTCCAAAGTTTTCACAACAATTTAGAATGCCGAAACACTAGTAGCTAGTCATTCAATTGCAATCAGAATACGGCGTTATGTGGGAAGCGTTCGCAACAGATGGACAGACAAACGAATGGACGGACAGACAGGCTTAGATCAACTTAGCAAATGATTTTGAATCCATTGGTATAATAAAAGGTGGATATATCTTAAGCTTCTCTGGGTGTTGCATATATCCTCACTACCACAAGTGATGTAGGGTATAACAAGACTAAATGTTATTATGTGATATTTTTGTCGTATTGCATTCACATTGCTCGTTTTGTTTCCCCGCCGTAACGTTCTTCATTGATTACGATCTCTCTTAGTGATAACATCGTACTGTAAGCGGTGGCAATTCTTAACTGAAAAGTGTTCTTCAAAATAGTCGCAATAAACTTAAAGCCGGTCATCTAAATTGCCGACGTAAAAGATTTTCTTTCTACCAAATGTGATAAAAGTGGAACCATTTTAAGGGATAACGTGTTTGATTTATTCGCGATTTCAGAAACGTAGCTTGATGGGAATATTTCTCAAAGCATTGTTAGTCTTTCACTTTATGTGAAACTGTTCGTCCAGAGATGGTGGTGTGAGTGTATTGTATCTAGGAAACTTAGGTTTTTCTAAATCCATTGTCATGGTGGCATTATGCTTAAGCCTCAATTTGTCTATTGTGCATAATCCTAGACATTCGCACTATAGTCTGGCCAATGATTCCACGTCTTTCTCAGACCAGTGTTTGATGAGTAACACCTCTACGATAAATTTTTCTGATCGGGTGCAATGTCCGTCGTTATCGGGTCACTTTAAATTCTTTTAATGGTTATATAAAATTTGCTGTTAGGTTTGAAATAGAGCTAAGAGTGGCACAAGAATGGAGAGAATAAAAAACCGTTCTCAAGAATTTTGTATGGAATTGGATGTGGCTAGTTTATGGCAAGTTTTAGGAAATTCGGGACGTGTACGAGATACTAATGACTTTATTTGGAGTGATGATGTAGGTTTTCTGAATAATCTTTTATTAGCGATTGTTCTACTGATTCTTTCTCATTCCGTTGTGTTGATGATTTTGAAGTAACTGAGGCGCTGAAGAATATTTATGAGGTTCAGAATGCTTTCCGTCCGAGCTACAGCAATAAAACATATATATAAATTAGATTCGAGAACTCAGGATTTTTATAATTATATAGTATATATTTACATATATTTTTGTTACTATATATTTATATTTTGGCGTAGATGACTTTTTATTACTATGCTGCATAAATAAATAAAAATTGGTTTCTCTTGTTTATAGGATCGTTCGATCTTTCGGTTCGCAAAGATAAAAATTTATTAATTATCAACATTTGTTTAATATTTATGTAAAAGGAGTACAATTGTTGAAAATCATCATCTTTAACGAAAGGAAAAAATGAGTTTGAGTCAAAGCCACATCGATCTTCTGATCGGTGATCGCATTGATCGCAGGTAGCTGCCAGTGCAGTTAACCCAAACTGTTATATCTGTTGTTTAACTTGAATGTGGAAAAGCTTCACGAAATTGCAGATATTTAGAAAAAATTCACCATATTCTTCTTAAGCCTTAAGGTTGCTTCTTTCTTTGACATGACAGTAAGATGTTTATAAGTCTGTAGCTCTTAACCAAACTCCAAGTTCAAATGCTTTATTTATGCAGTCGTACGACATCAACTTTCGCAAAACTGTAAGTAGACATTCTACTGTGCCAAGCTTTTTCCTCATCGCAACGGTATTAAATTTGACTCCTCTGAGCATCAATTGATTTGTCACATTGTTGGCAAACTGATCGCAAGTAAACGAATATCTATTTTCGGTAAAACAATCGGCACAAACATTACGTTCCCAGACAACTTGTTTTTGCGTACTCTTCATATTGTGAAATAACCACCAAGACATGATGGTCTCCGACAGTTGGGGAATAGACTTTATCGCAAAAGCCATTGCAAAAAAAATCTAAATTGCTTTTCTAATTAATCAGTGTTGGCTTAACCGATAAAGTATGTCGTAGTCTTCGTAGTCTTGCTGTCAACACTATTACGGGCTTTTGCCATTTAAGGGCCAATAATTGCAATCAAGTTGGATCAAGATGTATAGTTGCGTATGCTATTAGTACAGGAACATTCCAAGCAGCGCTCGCAACGTAGCCGAGCAAACATTCCCGTATGAATATCCCTAAATACATAGTATACACTTTTTGAAGGCAGCGTAATCAGCTATATATAAAGACAGTAAATAATATTCCAATTTTAACAAGTAAAGATGCTAAATTAATTTAAACTTCTTCATTGAATTGGAAACAAAAAACGGCTTGAAACGTTTGCTGCTTCACTTTTTATGGATAATTAAACGTTGCAAAATTAACATTCAAAATTGAAGTGGGTAATAACGATCGAAAGGTCTTTTTTTTTTACTATGATATGAAAAAATGTAATTTAACAGAGCATGCCTTGCATTTGCTGCTTAATAAGACAAAGTCTATGTGAATGAATTTTATTTTAAATTTGGCAGCACTTACACCCGTTTGGTTATTTTTCGTGTCTATAAAAATTTTGTTATTTTATTATGTATTAAATTTTTTTGAAAATGAAGCTGTTACGATATAAATTGTTAACCATAACAAAATCTTTGACTGTACAAAATCCGTGTCGATTAGTAAGTAAATATTGCAACGCTCAAGCAAAAAACGTAGACACCGAAACGCAAAAATCTTTGAAAGTTGCAATTATCGGATTGCCGAATGCTGGGAAGAGTACTTTTATTAACCATTTAATTAATCGAAGGGTCAGTGTAGATGAATAAATGATATTGGCTACTGTTTAACACAGAATGTTTTAATTTTATACACAGATCTGTCCGACCTCATGCAAAGTTCATACGACGCGCAAAGCCAACAAGGCCATTTACACAACTGAGCAAACACAAATGATATTCTATGATACACCCGGATTGGTAACGGAAAATGAAATTAAGAAATTCAAATTAGAAAGCTCATTTGCAAGCGCTTATCGTCATGCCGCTCAGCATGCTGATCTAATAGGAGTGATTCATGATGTATCAAATGCCTGGACACGTAAGGAACTCCCTTTTATTGTGATAGATACATTGAAAGCGCATCCGCGTGTGCCTAGCATTTTAATAATGAATAAAATTGATGCTTTAAAATCTAAACGTGTAACCTTGGAGTTAATACGTACCCTAACAAATGATACTTTGACTAATGAAAAAATGAATAAAAGAAGTAATAAACCCACTACAAACGAATCGATACCAATAAAGAAACCAGCAAATGCCGATCGAGAAGTCAGTTGGAGCAATTTTAGTCGAGTATTTTTGGTTTCTGCTATAACTGGAAGCGGCTTAAACGATGTTCATGTAAGAAACGAGTGATTCGTTTTTTCACAATCTGTTTGCTTATAAATTTTTTAAAATTGCCAGAATTATCTTATCGCGTCAGCGAAGCCACGGCCGTGGGAGTATACAGCTGAGAACTTCTCGGATGAGACTCCAGAAAATCTTATCGTGGATAGTGTGAAAGCACGCTTATTGGACTATTTACCTCAAGAAATACCTTATAACCTCGAGACTTTTCTTGAATACTACAGCGTAGAGAAAGGTTAGGCGTTCGAATGTATCACTCCGCTTTCCCCATTTAAATTTATTCTATTTTAGGCACCATTTATGCATCGGTGGAAGTAGTGTGTCCTACACAACGCATTGAGCGCTTGATATGCGGTGAATCCAATGGCCGTTTGCGGCAAATAACGGAACGCGTAACATCTGATTTAATAGAGACCTTTGGTAAACCGATATCATTTACTATTGCGACCAGTTCAAAAGAAAAACAGAAAAAAGTTAGTCAGTGAAAATTTATTTGTTTGAAATAACATTTAAAAGGAGTTTCAAAATATACATTAAAGCAAGTTTAGATGGCTCACGAGTTTATTAATTTTACTATTTTTATCGGGACCTATTCCTAGCACTGTGGCTGTACCAGCATCCAATTGTGTATGCCCGGCATCATATACTATAACTGCAAGTATGCCGAGTTTTTCAGCTTCCTCTTGCAGCGTGATCAAATCATTATGACCACCAACACGTAACACAATTTTGGGCTGACCACTTGCCAGCCATAACTCGAGAATCTCCTGCGTCTCTTTGTTAGCGCTGCATTGAGCTTTTTGAAAGCATAATATAGCAGCATGAGCGCATTGCGCTGCCATCTTGCCTTTTGACATTTTTATATCCGACCTCGCGACCAATGCAAGTTTAGTTGAATAGGATAAATTTTTGGCGAGGACAGTTTTTAATAAGTTATTAAACATTACTTATATATAATTTTTCGGTGTTATTTTATATGTGCGTACTTCTGGTTTTGAGCATCTACGTATTTCTGCATACACGCCTTGAAATCTTGCACTTTATTCTGACAATGCCGCCAATCACCAAATTCTGCTATACACTCCTGAACCCTGTAATGATAATCGATGCAACCAGTTTTCTTCAGCATCAAATCGATGGGATCTTGTTCTAGAACCTCAGGCATTTTTCCCAGCGATATAAATTAGATAATTTCATTATTAGCCAGACCGAACGTGAATAATTTATAAACCAATCAGCTGATGATGAAACTGGATATGATAAGGGCACTGATTATGTATATAGCTAGGTTTCATTTTGACTTTCGCGTTTTTTTGCTATTTGTATACGAAAAAGGTACGAGAAACGCTCTTCATTTCTGTCACATCAAGCGTCAGCAAAATAACTTACTCTGTGCGGCAGCATTTGTTGTTTAAAGTTGCATTTATAGCAGCAAATTGAAAATAATTTAAATTGCAAACAAAATTGTGTGCTTGGGTTACCTAAAATTTGTAAGCAAACCTTTTTTATACTTGCGAACAACATTGTTGAGAGATACAAAAGTTAGCATTAGATTTATTTCTCAAAAACCTAAATTAAACCTATCCATTTTTCAAGATGAATGGCGTATATTAATGGAAGAGCGGAGGAGCAGATTCGCATTAAGGGAGTTGGAATAACTGTCAAATGATTTTGTAGCCCTCTACGACACTTGCACGCTCTTGCTTTTGTTGCTTATTTGGAACAATATCCCCTTTCTCGTAATCTATCGTGCTAGGACTTTCAAACAAATATAAAAAACAGTTGAAGATTTTTCTTGTGACAGTGCTTCACAAAAAATTCGGAAGCTTTACTTATTTAAAATTAACATTGCCTGCACTTTATTATGCGGAAAGTAATGCGACATAGAGTTTATATTTTGCTTTTTTTATCTTCCTCTTATTTTCTGGAAATAAATCTTCGTTCATAATTCACATCCAAACGGTGGTCAAGGTACGCCATTATTGTTATTATTTTTATTATATAATATATAAAATAATCACGAGCTACCAAGTTGGATGATATAACTTAAGTATAGGTGTACATTCGACCAATTTTTTTCGAGAAATTTTATTGAATACATACATTAGTTGAATGAACCTGAGGATGGCAATACTAATCCACAAAAGTGGTACATTAGTAAGTACTAACAAAAATTGATAATTTGATATTATTTGAGAGATCCCAGTGGTTTGTGAAAATGGAAGAAATTGAATATCGAGCTGTCATTAAGTATTTGTTTTTAAAAGGCAAAACGCCTGCACAAATTAAAGATGAGTTGGATGCCGTATACGGAGACACTGCACCTTCATTTGCCGTGGTCAAACTTTCCATAGCTGAATTAGAACGTGAGCGTTCTTAATTGACTAAAGGGTTAAGATGGATAAGAAGGATATATATGAATGGTACAGAAAAGCCGTTAGAGGCAAATTCTTGCAAATTATAATTTTAAGAATTAAAATGTAGCAATGGTGCGGTGTGTGGTTGTGTGTTTAATAAACACCTGTCAATGATAACGGATGCGTGGATGTATTTTTATCCTATCGTTATTCCTTATGGACGATAAAAGCTTTGCTTTCTCTGACAACTTTCCGAATATTATTTTCACTTACCACAGCCCAAATTATGGGAAAAAACTGCTGCTTAGAGCGCGAACTAAAATTTCTAAGATTGCAAGTCTCTTGCGTGGTATCGCAATCAAAAGCGTCTACTATATAAAATTGGTAATTATTCGCAACGTTTCTTACAGTTGCTCTTTGCAGTTTAGCCCAGTGTTTTTATATAAGGAGTAAATGGACCAGGTCCATAAATTCAGTGACGTAATGGGTTCTGATCACACAATCTTCTTAATTGATCTTAAAAGCGATTTATTGGTGATGCAGTGATGATTATCTCTCTCGACTGGGTGATTTACAATAGCCGATAGAGTACCGTCGATTCTGGAGTTTACTCCAGAAGATTGATATCAAGCTATGGGTGTATAGGGTATGTTGATTTACGGGGTTGCAAAAACTGTTAAACAGTTCCTTCTGAAAAATATTAATGTTTTTTTTGAGTTTATGTATCAAATTTTGTCGGAATTGAAGAAAAAAATAAGAATTGTTTTTCTTTGCCAGCTGAATTTTTATTTGATTGACGTAAATTATATTAAAATGAAATATAAAAGTAGAAAAACATAAATTTTGAAGTGACATGGATAACATAAGATTAATTTGGTTAAAATAATTGTTAAAAATGATTTTGTAAATAAATAATGAATTATGAACGACTTTTAAAGTTTAACATTCAACTTCTACAATGTCATTTTCTTGCAATGAATAAAAATCCAACGTTTTAGAGAGGTTGTCTAGAGGTACTACTAGTTCTGGATGCCTGGCATCAGTATAACACAATTGAGGTGCCATATTTATGCAATCCAAATGAAAACGTTTAACAATTAGGCCAAGAAGCGTTTGCACCGTGATCATGCGTGGAAATTTCTTTTCCCATATCTCTCCAGTTTTTTTGTTTAAAATACATATTTTTATTAAATTAGACACCTTTATATTTGCGCGAGGCACAAATTCAACAGGCGAACCGTATTCTACAAATATTTAAGAAATTTGTAGTTTTTAAGCTTTTTTTCGTACTTATTGCACTCACTTTTTATCAATAAAGCGTACGAACGATGCTTTTTATAAAATTCCTTAAGAGTTTCGGGCAATTTAGAAGCCTGAAGCCAGTCCAAAGCGTATTTCTTCCATATGTCATATTCTGCTCCACGTCTTTCTTCAGCCGAAATTTCTGCTCTATTCACCATTTCGAGACTACTGATCAGACCAACCGCCTTGACTAGCATTTCATCAAAATTCGATTTTAAATGTGGAGTCTTACTTAAACGTTTCAATCGCGGTAATTTGTCCAATTCATTAAAAGCATCCATTTCATTCCATATGGGATTGTAAAGCATATTTAATTGTTCCAAGGATATAAACATGTCCAGCTTTGCGTTTGGTTCACAATCGGGCAGCTTTATTTCTTCGATACCATTTTCCATCAGATTTAATGAAACCAAAGTCTTAAGATTTCCCAATTTGCATATCTGATCGAAGTCCATGATTTTGGTACGATGCAAATCAAGTTCTCTAAAAATATTCTCGCATAAAGAGCAATGTTAAGAGAAGACTCATTTCAATTTACCTTAAGTTCTTAAAAACATCTTTAGTGTTGACAGCGCTTAGCTCGCTGATGGGATTCTCTTGAAGTCCTATTGACATTATATGCGGCCATAAGCGTGCTGTTTGTATTACATCCGACCAATCCGTAAAACCGCAATTACGCAAATTAATAAGTTGTAGATTATCGAAGGCTGATGACATTTCAACAATTTGGGAATCAGTAGGTGCAACAAAACGATTACAACTAAAAAATTAAAGCAATGAAAAGGAAAGTAACATAGTTTGCTAACAATCTTGAAGTTTAATTTACACTTAAAGCGTAGATCAAAGGAAGTCTTAAATTTCTTTATTTGCTCAAATAGAGTTCAGATAATTCACCACTTTTATAGTAAGCCTTTTTTATGCTAGCCAACATCTCAAACACAATTATTCTAACCAAAAAGCGTTCATAGATGTTTGCACTTAATTTCAAATTAACACTTTCTGGATTTCAAGGTTTCAAGGTTTTCCTTTTATTTAAGACTATGTGCCACGTGAACGTAGCATGAACTTCATTTATGGACAATACGATAGCATATGATAAAAAACACCACAGAAGCATATATATAAAAGATATACGATAGCGATCGCTCCTCACAGAATAATAATATCTTCGTGTCTCAAGTCCTCCATTTGTGAAAAGGTAATAAAGTATAAATATAAGCGTGCCTGTATTTAATTACCTTAAATTTAAATTTACTAAAGTGGGCACTTGGCGGCATATTTCTGCTATAGTCTGCCAATTCCAAATCAATGTATGACTCAAGTTTAATGCAGTAAGAGCAGTAAATTCGTTCAAATAACCGGCATTGTTAACTGGAGAGCCAGCTACACTAATTTCTGTGAGCTGCTCAAATTTACTTTGCTTCCGTGCCAATTTCTCCAGACCAACGACTTCAAACAATGAAGCTTGCAATGATTCCTGTGCTTCGCGTATTAGTTGCTGGTCCAAGCTCTTTTCAGAATCACCTAAGTAGCGTTCTCGGGCAGCACTTTCCAAAGATTCAAACGGCCCCAGCTTGTCAGGTCGTATAAAACTTCCCGCATTCGGATGCATAGTATAAAAATAATGCTTACCGTTTACGGTACCATTGTGTTTTCCTCGCTTAGGATCATCCCATTCAACACCTAGCCAAGTTCCTTTATATCCACATAACTGCATATAGTAAAAAATAAAATATCAATAAAGTTTAATTCTTTTTTTATAGTATTTTCGCTGACCTCTCCTACATAGCGTACGGTTCCGCTGTTTTCGCCAATTTTAATGCGCGTTCCTGCAGGATAACGTAAGCAGGTGTCCGTGTCATCAATTATACCGACCATTATAAGTTATCTGCAATATGGCTCAGCCGTAATATCAGTGAATTTACAACTCTTTGGTGCTCTTTCGTCTTTTTTGGTTTAAATTGGTATGATGCGCTCCTGACCAAATACTTTTTCCTTCAGATTTTTAATAAATTCCTTGTGTATTTTCAAAAAGTATTCACAATTTTTTTTATGACAAAAGATGAATAAACCTATTGTTTTTGTTTTGTCTCTTTTTTCTATATTTCCCCTAACGTTGCCATATTTTAAATTTGCCAGCATAAGGTTTTGACTTATAGCGGGTTCAACAGAGCTAATGGCTCATTCGAACTTATAGAGATATTTTCAAGTACATATTCGGAATCGCTTAATATGTACGAGCTTGTAAACTTAGATTGAAGGGATAAAAACTATATATTGAAAGCGAATTTTCAGTTGCCGATTTGCCGAGTTAAAGACGAAGAAGAAGATATTGCCAGCAAACTAAACTTTATTGTTATATTTAGCTTGTATCTATTGTTCGTAATAAATAATATTATTCAACATTGTTTGCATAAGATGGGAACATTAGTAAAGTATTATTGCCGATGGGGAGGCGTACGGACTTGTAGAAATATTCGATAGCGCATTATAAACAAGCGAACGAAAAATAAGTTTACGTTACTTAGCTCTAAATAGTGAGTACAAACGGTCCGGTAATGATAATTTGGTTTACATATCGTAGCGGGAACCGTCAAAGTCAACTTTAAAAATACTGAGCTTCATATTTCCTTTGATCTCAAAATTAACTGAAAACTATGATAAAGTTTGCCAAGGCTTAAGCTAGAAACGTTCCCTCTAGCTCACTATCTCATTTTAGCCCGCTTCAACCTCTAAAATGTTAATAAATAAGTTGTTATCTTTTTTTCTTACCATATGATTTTGTGGCAATAAGTTAGTTTTTCCCCCTAGATGTTTTATTAAGCAATTATCGAGAACCACGTCAACTAGATTGTTCTATCTGTAAAGTAACATAACAAAGGAGTTGGATTTTATAATTTCAAATTTTCAGAGCGCACTTATAAGAAAGAAATTCTCTGAACTAAAACATATATCAAAAGTGATATTGAGAAAGAAAAAAACTAAAATAAGGATAATGGAACAATCGAAAGAAAAAGTTGTAAGCTATCATTCTCCATACAATTTTAAATTAAGTAGAAAATTATATAGAATCAAATCAATTAATTTTGTCGTTTTTCTACAAAAAGATGAAACCACGCTCTTATCAGTTGGAATTGGTTGATTATATATGCCAACGAAACGGCATCATATACTTACCGACTGGCGCTGGCAAAACATTTGTAGCTATTTTAGGTTTAAAACGTTTATCGGCGAGTTTGCAAAAGTAAGTAATAAACTTGAAAAAAAAAAAAAAAAATGATTAGCTAATTTACGTTTTCAGTCCCATTGCGGAAGGGGGGAAACGTGCCATATATATGTGCAATACCGTTGAACTCGCTCGCCAACAATGCCTTGAAGTACGAAAGTGTACTAATTTCAAGACTGGCCTCTACATTGGCGAAAGGGAGGTCGACAGTTGGACTCATAAAAAATGGTCTGAAGAAATAACTGAACATCAGGTAAGTCGTAAAGAAAAAGTCAAGTTTAACTTTTTCACTTTTTATGCCTATGTCGTAGGTGCTTGTGGGCACAGCCCAAATTTTCGTGGACATTGTGAATCAAAACGTAATTAAACTAACTGATATTAGTGTCGTTATAATTGACGAGTGCCATCATGCAACTAAGAATCATCCTATGCACACTTTTTTAAGTCTTTTTCAATACGCTGATCAATCGCAACTGCCGCGAGTTATTGGATTAACAGGCGTTTTAATAAAAGGAAATAAATTTAAAAGCATTGAAAAAGCATTGAATGACTTAGAAGCGACCTTTCGTGGCAAGATTGTCACCATCAGTAGCAAAGAAGAATTTAACAATGTAATGGTGTAAGTATAATTGATAATTGACAGGGACGATGTCGGTCTTGTGATCTCTATTGATATCGCTTCTCAGAATGTAGACAAGTACAGATCTCGGAAACCTTTACATTAAAAAGTGTATTTTTTCTTAATGCGCAGCTATTCCACGAAACCTAATGAACGACTAATTACATATAGTTCGCATGTGCCTTCCTTTCGAATTGAAGGTAACATCCACAACATTATTCAAGATTGCAAGGGTGCTATAGATCGCTTTGATATTGGAAATGTGCCGCTTAAGCTTACCAAACGTTTGGCGAAAACACAAGAGCCGAATAAAAAAAAATTTATTAAAAATCTTCTAGACGACTTCATGTATCAAATGAAGGACTTCGGCTTGTATGCAGCATCATTGGCTATCATGTCGGCAATTATTGAATTTGAGGTGAAAAAACGTCAATCGGAAACTACTGCTTTACGCAATCTCTATCGCTTGGTTATCACCCACTGTGAAAACATCCGGCACATATTGGTTAAAGAATTAATATCATTTGTGGACGAAGAAGACGATGAACACGTCGACGACAGCAAATGTAATGCGCCAGGCGTCATTCTCAATTACAGTTCACCGAAAATGAGAGCCTTCCTTTTAAATCTAAAAAGTATGTTTGCAGACAAAGACCCAGAGGATATTAGCTGTTTGGTATTTGTAGAGCGAAGATACACAGCTAAATGTGTGTATTACGTACTTGTGAACTATTTAAAACAAACTCCTGAACTAAAAGATGTCATTAGGCCGCAATTTATGGTGGGTCGACAGAGTATATTATATAGTATTGAGAGTATTCTGGATTCAAAATGGAATAAGTCGGTAAGAGAACTTTACCAAAGTATTTTATTAATTATGCTTTAAGTTAGTAAAATTGCTTCTTAGGCCATGGATCAATTTCGTAATAAGGAGTGCAACTTGATTGTATGTTCTAACGTTTTAGAAGAAGGCATTGATGTGCAAGCGTGTAACTATGTGTTTGTCCTGGATGAATTGAAGACTTTCAATTCTTATATACAAACTAAAGGCCGAGCCCGCAGTAAACAGGCTTTTTATACTATCTTCTGTGAAAATCTCAATCGTGAAAGAGTGGTCGCCCAAATACGTTCATACAAAGAAACTCATGAGGAAATTAAGAAATTCCTCTCCACACGCCTGCTCCACTGTGATGATCCTAGTCAAGACGAAGTAGATAAGCAATTCCTGGAGCCAATAATGCCTTTTGAGATACCTAGCGGTGCACGTTTATTGGCCACATCCGCCCTAATGCTACTATATCGTTACTGTCAAAGTTTACCGTGGGATAATTTCGGTTGCGTAATGCCGTCATTTGCCAAATTACCTGAAAATGACCATGGTTGTGCCGTTTCCGTAACTTTACCTTTACAATCGACGATCAAACAAACTATAATAGTAGGTTCCACAGATTTTACATGTGGAATAAATAATTAGATAAATTTAATCGGTTTGTATATTTCAACAGAGTGATTATATGCCCAATTGGAAAGGTGCGAAAGTTTCAGCAGCTTTTAAAGCATGCGTTAAACTGTATGAAGGAGGCGAACTGAATAATTTCCTGTTACCCGTTAGTAAAACAGAGTGTATAGCGAAGGTATCTGAGGAATTGTTTAAAAATTGGAAAAAGCACAATGACGATGGTAAGTAAATTTCGATCGCCTAAATAATCGCATTAGCAAGTGAGTTAAGAATTCGACAATATTTATTATTTCAGTTACTCTTCGACTAGTTGGGAAAAGTCATCGCCGCTTGTACGAACGTCAATGTCCTGAGGAATTACATGGAGCTTTGCCGCAACTTGGCCAGAAATCGTATGCGTATGCAATAGAGTTTTTCACCGATTTCGAGCCAAATCCATACAACGCTCACGTTGTAAAATATCTTAATAATACGTCCACTTATGCATTATTGCTTTCGAAAAAGTTGCCACTATTAGCGGAAATGCCGTTGTTTATGTCACAGGGCAAAATACGCGTTCGCATTTCTAATCAGCCGAGAGAATTTGTGGTGCAAACAAATCAACAACTCAGTTCGTTAATGAATTTCCATACAATGATTTTCAAAGATTTGCTTCAACTTTGGAAAGATTTTCTGGTCATTGATCGTCGCAATCTGGAAAATTCATATTTAATAGTGCCTTTGGACTCCTCTCAATCAATTGATTGGCAATTAGTACAAAGCTTCCAAAGTTTAGATCCTGCAAGATCTTATTCTGTGGCAGAGCGCAAACAAAATGTTTACCGTCCGGAGAATTTTCTTGATAAGGTCGTGACTAAATGGTATAATAAAAATGAGGACGAACAATTTGTTGTTGTCAAGATACGCCAGGACTTGAATCCTCTAAGTGATTTCGACAATAATCAATTCAAAAATTACGTGGAATTTTATCAAGCACGATATAATATCAATGTGGTGGATTGCAGTCAGTTTCTGCTAGAGGTCAAAGCTTTAACGAAACGTAGAAACTTTTTCATAAACGCTTTGGGAAAATCGATAGAAATCAAACGAGATCGAAATAATATACTTTTACTACCAGAATTGTGCCACAATTTCAACTATCCTGGATATTTGTGGTTGAAAGCATTGTTTCTGCCCACTATATTGCATCGGATATACTACATGCTGCATGCTGATGCTCTGCGGCTAAGCATAAACCGATTTTTAGGTTTAGGAATTGAATTCAGGAACTATTTACCACATCCTTTGATTGTCGACAGTTCACTGAAACGAGCTGTGGATACAGAAGGGAACGCTATCAAGGAGGAAGAATATCGCAAACCGAAAAAGTTCCCATCTTCGTTAACTCGCAAGACTCACACAGATACGTTTCAAATTCACAATTTAGATAATATGGAGGTGACATGGAAGGATTATATGGAACCCATTGATTACACTCGCAATATGACTGATGTATTTCCTGTTGAAATTGAATATTATCACAAGTTTATAAATGGTTTAGTAGCAGATATTGAAAACCTTCACTTGGACGACGAGCCATTGTTTACTCGATCCCAGTTGGATGTCGTGAAACCACCATTGCCGAATGCTACACGAATTACTGAGCCTGAGCGCGCACTTTTGCCAATAGAAGATAAATACCCATACGATAAATACCATTTAGATATACTGCAACGCAGCTTGGAAAGTAACTGCACGTTGAAATCGGCTGAGCAATATGAACTGCTGGCTGCTATCACCACCGCTGGTGTTAACGACGTTTTCGACATGGAACGTTATGAATTGTTAGGCGATGCCTTCTTGAAATTCTCTGCTTCTTTGTTTTTGGCTAATAAATATCCGAAGTGGCACGAAGGTTTTTTGACAACGATTAAAGGTCGCATGGTATCCAATCGTAATCTCTTGTATTGTATGTTGGAAATGGATATTTGCCAAAAAATATGTGCGAGTCCCTTTTCACCTTCGGTATCTTGGCTTCCCCCTTTGGCAGCCATCCCCGCTAATCTTCTGGAACTTTTTGAAACGAAGCAACTGGTACTGTCCAATCTAACTGCAAGGAATTTCTACTCATTGCAACTTTCCAAGGAAGAAATTATTAGTGGCGCTTGCTCTCCAGATAAATTAGCTCAATTTGCGGCGGCTTGTAATAGGTCTAAAGACATTCACCCTAATTATGTTGGAATAAGTGTTGATAGCGACATGAATCCATATATGTACAAGGAAGCGTTGCGCGACAAAGTTGTTGCGGACACTTTGGAAGCGTTATTGGGCGTTTGCGTAAAAAATTATGGTATCCACCGAACGTTCCGTATGTTAGAATATTTCGGTATCGTTAAACCAGATTCAAATATACGTCTACCTAATCTGTTGGACTTGCAATTGGATAGCACACAGCTGCGGGCGAATACTTCAAAGCGAGAAGTTGAGGGTTTCCTCATCAATTGCGATAATTTGGAACGAAATTTGGGTTACAAGTTTCGTGATCGCGCGTATCTTTTGCAGGCCATTACGCATCCATCCTTTCCGACGAACCGTTTAACTGGCTGCTATCAAGAGTTAGAGTTCATAGGCGACGCCATACTTGATATGCTGGTAACCTGTTACATATTTGAACGATATCAGAGCATGACTCCCGGTATGATGACAGACATGCGGATGGCTCTGGTAAATAACATAACCCTGGGCTGCATTTGTGTGCGTCACCGCTTCCATCTGTTTATGTTATATGAAAATTCAGCCCTTTCTGAGGCCATTAAGACATTTGCAGACTTTCAGGAAACGCAACAACAACGTGTAACCGATCAGGTACGCATTCTAATGGAAGAATGTAAAACAATCGAAAGTGATTTTGAAGGCGATAGCGACGACGACGATGACGAATATGATTCGTACGGTCGGGACGATTCGAATGAAGCAAATTCAAGCCATGATGATGTTAATATCAAAAAGACCTATAATATAGCAGCTAACGTGGATGTACCAAAAGCTTTGGGAGATGTGGTAGAGGCATTAATAGCAGCAGTCTATTTGGACAGTAGAGATTTGCAAACGACTTGGCACGTTATTTACGGTCTGCTTGAAAATGAATTCATTGAGTTCTCTAACAAACTCCCAATTGATCCGGTGCGTCAGCTAACAGAAAATAAGGGGGCCGATGCCAAATTCAGTAAGCCCATGCAAGATAATGATATTGTGATGATCAAATGTTTGTTCAATTGCCTTGATAAATCTATGGAAGCAAACGGTTTCGGCAGCAACGCCAAACAAGCCAAAAAGGCAGCTGCTAAAGCTGCTTTACGAATATTAAGCAAACATTCCAATTAGGGGGTCGAGATTTTTATTTTCCATTTTTATTCGAATTTTAGCATTTCCTTTTATAAAGAAAAAGTTGCGTGCGCATACGGACATGCGTACATTGTTGAAGAGGTGCCTTTGACTGCGTTTTATTAATTTTACACAAATAATTTAAAAATTAATTAATAATATTCTTCTTTTAAATTGATTAGCGATTAGCGATTCGGGAGCGATATTTTACAGAAAGATTCTGTTAGAAAGAAATTTTCGATTGCTTCCAATTTATGTCATTCTGTACAATACAGAATTTAATATAGCTTTAGCTTTTTAGGTTAACTTACATAAATCTTAATTTACGTGAGTATGGATTTTAATTAATTTACGTTAACAAACATAGTATTTACGATTATATTACGAATTGCTTATTAATTCATTGCGAGTAAACTTTCCGAAGAGGACTCGAGGTTTTATCTCATTTTTTTCCTTGTACAGTCCGTTTTGAATTAAACTCATCGAATTCCGTAAATCCGTTGTATATGACAGATTCCTTTGAACATTTAAGAGGACTAAAATGATCTACGACCTTCAGCTGCGTTTAGTTTTTTTTTTGAATATGAATTATGCTTTTTATACCCACCACTGTAAGGTGGGGTATACTCAGTATGTTTTTCCCATAATGTACGTCACACCCAAAAAGGAAGCTTCAGAGACCCTATAAAGTGTGTATATTCTTGTGCCATGTCTATCCGTTTGTGTGGTGTGTGTTGTTAGCACTCCCTGATCTCTAAAATAAAGATATCGACTTCAAATTAAATAGAAACCTTCGAAGTTTCTGCACTCAGGCTGGTATTGAAAATGGGCCAAATTACATAATACATAATTACAATAAACAATCTTTTAGTTTTTGCCCGTTACTCGGAAATTACAAGGCTGCAACTTTCCACATTTGCTTTACGAGACACTTTTCTCTTTGCGTCGGAAAATGGAACCAATCGGCCGTGTCCTTATAAAGTTATGAACAATAGAATTAAATTTTTTTCACATTTTTGGGGTTTAATGCTTATTTATCATAAAGCAAACAAGACAAAACGTTTAAAAGTATTTTGCACACTTCTCAAATCAAGATATATTATCTGCCTAAAAATGGATTAATTCTAAATTGAATATGATATACACCGGGATTAATTGTTTCTTAATAATACCAGCGATATGGATATCAAATAAAAGAACATTGAGAGTAGAATGCCAAAAGCATAGGAGTGGGTATGCGAGATTCGGCCCCCGCCGAACATAACCGTCTTATTTTGTTTTTTTTTTTTTTTAATTTTAAATGTTTCAATATTGCTATATTGCTATATTGGCCGATAAAATTAAATTTGATGTCTTTCCAAAATAAATGTTTCTCAAACGCATATGAACAAGGTTTCAAAAAGAACTCGATATGTACTGATTTGCAATTCATTATTTATAGACATATTTAGTATTATATTATTATTATTATTATCGTGTAACGCGAGTTTAATATTAACTTTCAACGACTATTAATTAATGTTAACTTGCGCTCAATACACCTATCCTGCACTTGTGCGCATTGTTAATAATTGCAATATATGATATAATTATGACAATGATAATAGCTAGTAGTAAATTTATCCTTTTCCAAGTTTTATATGTAAGTAAAAATAAGTTCGGTTTAAAGATTCGGCTGCGCAAAGGCGTAAATTTTCCACCCCATTTTACGCTGCAGCAGCTTTATATAAATATAAATAAATATATATAAATATATATATATATATATATATATATAGATCGGAAGAGCGTCGTGTAGGGA
>CCAG010018329.1:0-69896 GCA_001077435.1 Glossina morsitans morsitans | reverse complement strand
TTTTTCTTTTTTTTTTTCAATAATAAAAATGTTACGTATTTTTTCTTTATACCCTTTGTTGTTGTACTGAAAAAAGGACAATTTAAGGAAGCAATTAGCAATTGATTCGTGTCGATACATCTTGAATGTTAAGATCTTAGGTAACGGCCCGCAGAGCTTCATAAACGCGAAAATCGATTTAATAAAGGAAATGGGAATTGTAAAGGACAACATATATATCAGCATAGCATTCACATTAATGCCTTTCAATTCTTTTGACATCTCCTCTATTTTCGGGCAAAGGGTAGCGTTTTCGTTATATAATCCAACGATGAAGTTGAAACCACGGAAATGCGAGTATACTGGCGATGAAAACGACGGGTCTTCATTATACCTTCTTAATCTAGATGATAAATTTTTTTACTTTTTAAAATCTTTCTTGAAGCTTCTTAGGCCTTGCATATTAAAGTACGTATAAATTATCACCACTTATGAGTGGTGATCGTTAGAAAATTCAAAAAAATGGCGTTTCAATTTCGAATCAACGTAATTTCAGATAAGATCTCGAGCAAAGAGTGCCATTAGAATACCCAAGTGAGAGGATTAGAGAGTATACTTCAATCAGATTAGGGTAAATAAATCTTATAATTGCGAATCCACATTTAATCAAGTGATCTATAATTTTGTGATCGACAAACGATTTAATATTTATCAGTCGTACTCTATAAATGTAAAGTCTTCAATGTTGAGCCAGCTGATTCGATTCGAAAAAGCAAACACGAACTATAGGAAATTTATAGTCGATATCGTCTCTGAAAGACTTTTTCAATAAGATTTCACTAAAAACTGCTTATTATGTTTATTATGCATCTGGTAAAAAGTTGGACAACTGTGTACAGCACGGAAACTTTATAAATTTCGAACTACATTTTTGAAAATGTTATGTCTCGTGAAAACACTGTACACGAAAGAACAAAAAGAAGTGTATTTCGCGTTAAGCACGAGAAGATATGTGAGGACTTGAAATTGGGGTAAACTAAAAACTACCCTTTTTTAAATATTTCTTTATTTATATAATATTTTTTTTTTTATTTAACCAGTTTTCAAATTTTCAAAGTCGGGATTTTGGAATCGGGTTTCTATGTAATGCGAGTAAATGTTATTAAGAATTTGATCTTCTTGCTGCGGATTATTTTCGTCGCTGAAATCCATAGAGAATATAGAATCATCGTGCAAATCTTCTAGTTCGTCTTTATCTCCCTCATCTTCGGATTCCTCAGCAGGACTGCAAAACGAAATTGCTTTTAGAATAAATTCACAAAACATTTTCTTTAAATTTTACTTTATATCATGCCGATCCAATGAGGATATTTGATATTTCGCTTGCGTACTCAATACTGGATTTGTACCCTCAACTGAGGGTAGATTAATGGCTGGTCCCATTTGCAGACGATTTAAATTCGATGGTACCGAACCATATGCGGTCGTTTCAAATGCCTTTAATTCTCTTTTCAAACATTTAATTTTCCTTAAATGCAAAGTCGTTATTACAACGCTGAACACTCCGAGCAATATATTGCAGATAATTAAGCCAAACGTCAATGGCTGATCAAATAAGAAGCCTGACATTGTTATCGACTCCTGATGTGGTATATTATTTAATATTAAATTTTGTTGTTGCAAAGAATTTTGCAATTGGGATAAAAAGGATAAATCATTGGCACGCCTTTCTATTTCGTGAGCACTCACAGCCTCATTATCATGTATAAAGTGCACTGTGATTTCGGTAATGAAAGCCTGGGTATGATTTGCGGATGGATGGTTGGTAAATTTGTTAGCTTCCAAGCTTGTGATATCTTCAATAGCATCGATATTACATATGTCATAACCATAAATCAACTGAAATTGTTCGCGTAACTAGAAAATGAGAATACAGAAGAATAGGGAAGAAGGGAAAGAAGTTAAATAAGAAAGCAAGTGAGAACATTATGGTCGGGCAAGACCGATCATTAAATACCTTACATCATTTTATTTAATTAACAAAATTCTTATTTCTATAATAGAACACAAAAATTTTATCTCATTTCTATATAAAGGCATATTGTTCATGTGCGTATTTACAGGGAAGAGGGGTCCAAAACGCAACGTAATGTAATCTTTACATAGAGCAGGATACAAAAATAGGCGTAAATAGCCCAAATTTTGTAGAGTGAATTTTTGTATGATATTACTATTAAGGGTCAATTTTGATCACCAAATATTAAAACTTAGACTTTCCTGCTCTACAAAGAATCAATTTTCGTGAAATTCCTTATTAGAGTAGGATCCAAAAGATAGGTCGAGATGGTCCAAATTTGGTACAGTTAATTTTTCATGCATTGAAAATTATAGCTTTTTGTCGCACGAGCTTCATTATTTGAGAGGGGTTTAAAAATTGTCTCAGCCGGTCTAAACCGGTTAGTCACTTTTGTCGAAAAATTTTTAAAATTACAATTTGTTCCTATATAACGACTTTTCAGCAGAGGGAGTTATATGGAGAGTGGTCGAAAAAGTGGACCGATCCGTACCATTTTCAATAGCGTTTGTCCGTTTGGCCAAAACTGTACTACTGTACCAAATTTCATCAAAATATCCCAAAAATTCCGACTTGTAGCTTGAACGCAAATTTACAAGGACATGCATCAGACGGACAGACAGGTTTAGATCAATTCAGATTATGATTCTGAATCGATTGGTATAATAAAAGGTGGGTCTATCTTAACCTCTTCTGCGTGTTACATACGTCCCCACTAACTTAATGCACCCTGTACCACAAGTGGTGTAGGGTATAAAGAGAGTCGATATCGTGTTTCATTCACAGTATGCTTACATATTGTTGATTGTCTCTTATCTTCTCGATATCGCTTAGGAATACAAATTTTACACGATTTTTCTCGGATACTATATAAATTTTTACTTGGGCCGTATCGTAGTGTCGTAATCGATCTAACGCTTTTATTTGAAATTCCAAATAACCCTTCATACTATTGTTGACGTAAGTCAATAAATTCAAACTTCCATTATTCTTATTTATGATCAAGAAATCCGCTAGATTTTCTGGAATAAATTCTCCATTCCGTTCATAAGAATCTTCGATAATTTCGAATATTATTTGATCATCGGAATCTGCGTCAATTGCTTGGAATTGCAATACAAGTTTTCCCAAAGAATCTTTGTTAGTTAGACCAGCTGCGTAGAGTTGCTGAGAGAACTTTGGCGAATTATCATTGACATCGTTAACCTATGGAGACGACAAAGATTATAAACAATGTTTTAACGAGAGTTCATAGAACTTGTCTTACTTTTATAATGACTTCTAACGTATAATTAACTCTTAGGGGATTCGTTACTTTTCCCTGACGATTATTTGTTACTTTTATACGTAGCCTATGCTCACTCCGATCTTCCCGGTCTAAAGTGGATTTTAAAGTCAGTTCTCTGGTCGTCGAATTTAATTTAAATCGACGAGTATCATTGCGATAAATGGAATCTGTAGATAGACAAGTAATAATAATCAATATTAATAAGAGGTCATTAGTCATTCGTAACACCCACTTTATCCCTTTAAGCCTTCTCTTTAAGCTCTGTTTCGGAATTTTGTGATAAAAACTGTCCGAAAAAAAAAATATTTGTCGAAATATAACGAAGAGTAGTCTTCTTCAGTAGTCCTCGAACTGATAAAGATGGGCATATAATTTTTCTGTTTTGTAGGAACTATTTGTATATTAGCGCACCGGTAACATGCTGGAACCGTTTAAATCAAGCCAAACGGAGGTTTTGAGCTAATCAGTTTCAAGAAAACCAAATTTATCTCATTTGCTCGAAAGCAACTTTAAGATACTTTACAAAGGAGGGATTTGATTAAAACAACAAAAAAAAAAGAAGAAGGAAGGAGTGGCGAAACATACTATTTCTTCTCCGTAGTAGTTGGAAATTGATCTGTACAAAGAAAGGTGAGCACCTTTTTTGCTGTGAAATTCAAATCGTCCCGATCGAAATCGAATACGTGAAGACCCGCATCAATTATTTTAAAAGTAGCGCGTACATCATAAATTAGGCAGTAATTTCGAAGTAGTTTTTCTTCGCTTTTACGATTATTCCTGGTTGGCGTTTCCCGCATATGATCCAATTGTTAGTAAAAATGTTGATTTGTTTCTTGCTTACCATCTATGAAATAATATAATTTATAAAGAGCATCATCATTCGTAGCCAAGCCTTCATTTTTGGGATCGTAGGCCTCTGGCACGTAACGCTTCTCTTGCAAGCCCGCTTCATTTTCTAAACAAATCGATCTTCCTTAAAATTGTAATAAATAAACTTTGAGTTTAATTCCTTTACCAGTAAAATTAGTTCGAAAGACTTTTTGCAAAAACATGGCACTTCCAAGCACATCCACAAAAACAAGCTTCAACTGGCGTATTTCTTGGGAAATGCTTCCACCGCCATCTATTGCTCGTAAATTGATCTAAATTGGGGAAACAAAGCAAAACTATGACCGTCTATAGATATAGAAAGTTTGAAAGGTATAAAATGATAGATTAGGAATCAAAGTATTGGCTCTTCTGATAGAGAAGAAAAAAGAAGAAAGGAAGGAAGAATATAGATAGAGGAGGGAAAAAGAAACATAGAAGAAGAGTATCTTATATACTTGGACGGTGTAGAAATTTTATCCCAAGGAAGCAATTAGTATTATCGAGAATGGGAGAACTAAATTTTCATGCCCTTTAATATGGGGTGGGCACGGCTGATATTTTCTATTTTCAAAGTAAAAGTTTTTGTGGTATAGATTTGTGGGCATTGTAGGCGAGGAAAAATTTAACTCACTTCCAAATTCTTCTCCAAATTTGTAGGCGATATATTCACTTTCAGTAACGGCAGAATGTTTACCACAGATACTACACAATTGAATAGACGGACAGCTGGATAGCTTTAAGTGCATTCCATATTTGAAACTGGATAAGAGGTTATGTACTTTGTGAGATTTTTCAAACTTGTTTCTGTGCCTTGCAAAGGTATTGAAACAAAAATTAAATTTTTGTATAGGTACGCCAGCATCGCTTATAGAGTATATATTGCAATTTTTGTACATTTCTCTGATTTAGTTTATGAATGATGCCCGAAAAACCAATTATTTATTTCTTTTGAAAACAGAAGTTTTCCCAGTTTACCTGGTGCTGTAGACGGATCCTTTGAACGATATGGCCCATTTTAACGACCAGTCCGCGTGCAGGAACTTCCAATGTTCCTGCCAAGTTTGATGTCGATAGCTTCTTTTTTGCTGCTAAGAGAATGACTATAAGAGACACGTGGACGGACAGACGGATGTGTTTAAATCGATTTAGAATTTGATTCTGATCAAGAAGGACGCTTCCTCCTGGGCGATGCAAACGTTTTGACAAAAACAAAATGAATTTACCCCTCAACCTTCGTAGATGGGTGTAAAAAAAACATATTATTGTCACTATATAGTCCAAGAAAAACTAAGAATCCAGGCATTATTAATATTTTTATTAATAATGCCTGGATTCTTAGTTTTTACGCGTCCTTTGATCGGCGCAAAATTAACTCCGTAACGAAGTGAGATTGTTAAGAACAAGAATGCGATCTAATACCGATAAGACGTTGAGCCTCTTCAGATATAGTGAATGTTTGCAAATCATTGGTATAAACTTACAGAATAGCTCCCAGCCGCTAAAATTTTCTTAACATAAAGAGCGCTTGTATTACGGGATAATTTCATCATTCGAAAATATCTATCATCCCCGACTGAAAGCGAACATTATATACGTACGAAAACAGCCATAAAAAGATAGTAAAAAAATCCATTAAAAAAAAGAAATCATTAAAGTACGTATTAATCAATCCACAAAAATTTCAAACCATATTACCATCACTATCCAAATCGAAAGTCACGTCACCGTATTTACTTCCATCGGGATCGTAGGCTTCAAATAAATTTAAACGCTGCTGGCAATCTGCCAGATATAAAGGTCGATTAGCCTCTTGCAATGAGTGACTGTAACGATTACAATATTTAGTTGTATTTACTCGATATCTGAGAGTACGTTGCTTGATACCATATTCTTAATGTTTTGCCCGCTACTGGATATCGAATTACAGGCATATGATAGTTGAAGGGTCTAACATATACCTCATAGGATGAAATATTTTTTTGCTCAGGAATGCCCTGATCGGAAGCTTCTATTAAAATTATCCAAAATCCATAATAACCTTTTAAAGACTTTTTTACTAACAGTTTCCCCACACGATTATCAATAGTAGTTATGGCGAACAGATCATCATAAGACTGCAGAGGTTCGTACGAATTATTACCATCTTGGAAAAATTATATTTATACGTTATTCACTTGTTAGGAAATATTTAAAAAAAATATACTTGCGACCGAAGGGTGGAGTTGAACTACTTTGTCATTCATTTGTTTCTTCGCCGAAAATCTTCTAAATTTACTTTGCAAAACGTCCGTGTCCAATTTTATGCCTGCGCGAGCAGCTCTTGTGAGTGCAAGTAAAAGTAAAAAAAAAAAATAAATATATTTTCTCTATCTTTTGTATATATCGCTTTGCCACCATATATATGAATGACAAAAGTAGTGTGCTCCAAGCCTTCGGACCTATTAAAGACAAATGTTTAAAAACCTGGTCTTATTTCAAGTAATTTATAGATTATGCGACTATTTAAAGTATTGGGTTCATCCCGATCAATGGCAATAAAATCCACTTTGTATATTGTATTCTGAAAAGAAAGAAAGTTTTTTTTTCAAATTTTTTAAACACTCGACATCATTTTTGATACTTCAGGATTAGCCTCAGAAAATTCGGGTAAGAATTGTAGCTTATCCGGCATTTGCGGCGCGTTATCATTAACATCGAGTAATGTTACGTTCAAGAAAGTCGTTACATGATTAATCACTGAAAGAGCGTTCAATGACAATTATGATTAGAAATTTTCTCAATTTTGCTTACCTTCATAACCAGTATTCTGATGGAAACTGTTATCTCGTATATCGATGGGTATATAATAAAACGTTACGCCACTATCGCGGTCCAATATAAAGCCATTACGTAACTGTAGACGAATTTGTCCAGTGTTAGTATCGATTTCAAAAATGTTATAAATGTCTGGCGTATAATCACCGATTGTGTATGTTAGTAAATTATGTGGACCTAGAAGAGATAATTCTCTTAATATTTAAAATTAATTGAATCCAATTATATTTTGTACTGTCTCTATCATCATCGTGCGCCTTAATTTGTCCCAATAACAAGCCTGAGGTAGCATTTTCATATATAATCACTTGTTGCTGGAATTCGTCCACAATAGGTTTACGATTATTGATATCAATAATGGAGATAAAGAACTGAAAGAAACCTGTTAAGTATTTTCTATGATTTTGTTTTCTTATTGTTTTCCCATACCTTTCCTTTAGTTCTATACTTCAGATCAGATACTGTGACTTCATATTCCAAAGCATATATCTTAGGTAAATCGCATTCTATATTTCCATTAACTTTTAGAATACCGGTAGTATTTTCTATAATTATCAAATCGGATCCCGACAAGCCGACATTCAGTGGTCTGCGAAGAAATAGTTTTTTAAATTTTTCAATTTAATTTTAATTTTACCTCTTTTTAGATTTTACCTTAACTCAAAGATAATATCATTATTACCAGGGCCATCTATGTCGAAGGCTTCTATGTTACCTGTAAATAATTTCGTATATGTAATATCAAAAGTCTACGGCACAGATCCACAATGGTTCAGATTATAGTGACGAAGGGAAGCTTAACATCGTAAAAATAAATTACATTAAGTTAGCCTTACAGGTTTAAGGTTTAAATCCGATCTGAATATATACTGAATTCTCCCTGAAAATATGTTTTCGAAAGAAGAAGAGCCTTTCAGCCAATGTTTACATACTCCAACAGAATTCGGGTAAAGTATTAGATTTTTTATATATGGTCTCAAGGAAAGAGTTGTTGGTGTTTTTGCTAGCAGGCGTCAGGTAATAGTCCAAAGATAATGAAGAAAAAAATATTTTGAAACTTGTTAACCCAGTCACGTATCGAAAGAAAATCATTACATTTTACACTACGGCGACAAAGCTGCGAAAGTTTTGTCACAAATTTTTTCACGCCTGCGGTGGGCATCTTTGATCGTAATCAGTAGAACGCAAGTAAATTTCCATATACTGATGACGTCAATGAAACCAGGCCCATTTTCATGTTATGCCACTACTGCCTAACCAAGCACTGGCAAAAAAACAGTTTTAAACCATTTTCTTAAAACTTGATGCAAAAGGAAGCTTCATATTCTTGTATTACATTGCGAACTTTAATGGACCAATCTTTGCTGAAAGGCAATTGAGCCTTTTTTTGAAAAGATTGCCTATAGACTATGGAAGGTAGTTTACATGCGATAATTAAGTAGTCACACAGGTCATCATTCGAAATTCTGGTCAAACTAGAAGGGAATCGTGAATCATAGGTCGTGTCCGTTTGATTGAATGGTTAACTTCATTTTCTGCGGTCGGTTCAAGCGTTTAGTATTGATTGCAAGAAAATACTTCTTAATATGACGACGTTGCCCGACATTGGATTTGAACTTTGTCAATTTAATTGCCGAGTCCTACCTTTTTTAGACAGTTTGAGAGAGTTGCTTAGCAAAATTGTGGGTTCATAAAATTACTAGAGCTACTCGCTAGTTAGTTATATATAAGAGAGCTTACTTTACACCTACACGGACTCAAATCAGTTAGAAGGCGTTTAGACATTCTCAAACATTCTCTACTACTTGGAGGGGCTGCTAATTTTGATTGTGACCTAAGCAATTGCGGCCACACTAATACCCTTATTGTGACCTAAAGTCATCTGAGCAATGGCAGTCGCGCTTATATAATCTGCACAGTGCGCTTGTGTAACATCCGAATATCAAAATTCAGTCAAATTGGATCTTTGTTATTTGGACAACGTACTAAAGGAATGAAAAATGATGATTTTTCTTTGTTCATCATTTGTTTGTCTTGAACTTACCGATTACATTTCCTATGGCTTCAAGTTCTTTAACAGTACGCTTTATATTTAAAGTTCCATTTACAAATTCTGGAACATTATCATTGATATCATTTACACGTATGGTCAGCAATGCTATAATATATTTGTAATCATTTAAAGGTTTTATAAATTTTAAATTTGTCTTTTTTGTATCCATAATTTCGAACTCTTACCAGTTGCGAAGCCGTCATTGATTTGTTGATTTAAATCCTTTACCATGATGGACAAAAAGATTGTATCATATTTTTCATAATCCACTGCTTGGACGAAATTTTTATTAAGCTTTAAACTGCCGTAAACCAAATTATTGCCAACAGCTAAGGGCTGAATTGAAAAACATCTAAGAGAGAAGTGATGTGAGTTCATTCCATATAATATATAATTCTGGATACTATATACTAATAGAAAAAATTCAACATTTGAATAAAAAGTCATTCATAATAATAGATTTGTTAGGCCCATGCAGAACTTCATATGTCCTATGACAGATTTCACATTATGTGTAAACTCGCAAGCATTAATTTATAAAAAAATGAAAAAAAGTTTAATTTCGAGTGCATTAGAAGGATAAACAGTTGCTTAAAAATCTTAAATCTGCCTTCTTAATTATGTTTAAGTGGTGCTTGTGACAATTTTGAGACCATCACATAGAAATTTCTCACTGTTTGTGTATTACTTTTTGATCGCGTTTTTTATTTTCTTTGTCCATTTTTCCATTTTTTTATGTATATATTCGTTCCTGGTCCGCAAATTCACTAAAATAATTCCAAAATTGGTTTAATACAAGACTACATGGACAGACATAACAGGGACAGACGGGCAGACAGATAGATAGATAAGCTTGAATCGATATAGAAAATGAGTCTGAATTAATCGATATAGCAACAGGCTGGTCTATCTCGGATCCTTCCGGATCTTGCACACATTCGCACGAACTTAACCATTGTACCGCAAGTAACATAGGATATACAAATGTCTGATTAGGGGCAGCATTCTACGATATTTAAGGCTGTTAAATGAAAATCATACTATTTTTATTAATTTCCGTGTACGAACCCTTTAAATAAGTTTTGATGTACTTCTTGCCCTCTTTTGGTTGCATATGATGAAGACCAATTTATTTGGAATTTTAAATTTGCTGTACTATCCGGATCAAAAGCTTCGACTTCTGCTACCAAAGTGGAAGGTGGGGAATTTTCAGTAACATTGGCCATGAAACGGGGCTGCAAATGGTTCAATAAAACTTACAAATAGTAATAAATTATTGATATAAGACAACAAGAAAAAATAAGGGAAACATTTATATTTGATAGCTTGTTTTAAACATGTTTCGTTTATAATGATAGATTGAATCTAAAATTCATCGAGTACACTCGGAGCGGATAAAGTCCATTTTCCAATCATTAACTAAGAATTTACGTAACAAAAGCTGGCTGGGGGTCGTCTGCGTGCAGACTTCCAGCTCACCAGTGTAGTCAGCAACTCAAGAGGTCCGGTACGAAACCAGGAGGTTGTAGGAAAGCTAGCAATAGTGTAGTGTGATGGGTGCCTGGCGCTATTGGGTTGATTACTTCTTCTAGCACAATAAATCTAAAGGGGCGGGTAGTAGGGGTGACTTACCCAAAAGCATAACGACACGCGCATACCGATAAGCATGGTAAGAACTGTGGGTTCCATGGGGGTCAGGTTGCCTACTCACAAAGTCACGAGTACTTTGCTTAGGCGCGTAGAGGTGACAGCATTGGTTGAGCTGCAGATTGATGCTTATCAGGATTCTTCGAAGGGCCACTTGCACATTGACATGGAAGCTGATATGTCCAATCACGTTTTGAACGCAGCAAATTACTCGATGTGTGAGGCCTGATCGATAGGTGCGGCCCTTCGAGAAGTATTCGAAGTGGCTGGGGTTGTCCCTAAAATGCAGGGCCATTAATTAGAGCTGTTTGACAGGCCTCGCCTTGAGCAGAGGGGGAGGTTTGTACCGTATCTAAACTTTCATTGTGGTACCCAGAATAGGCGCCCTCTCCTGCAAGATTGTCTTGCAAGGCTGAGAGGTGCCCAATTCATTTATATTAATTGCCAATGCTTCTAGGGAACTCGTCTGATTAAAGCTTCACGGCAGATGCAGACGTTAAACATATATATATATAGTCCTACCTACAGTATTTGAGTAGGCAGATAAACAAATAAACGAAGGAGTACATACAAAGGCGTATAAGGCTAAAAGAATCGTAGGAAAACAGGGCGCCAAACTTCTTTTCAGACAGCGTGGAAATTTACAAGCGACTAGAGAATTGCTCGCAAGGTCCTTGAACAAGTTGGTCCATATATGGTTTCGTAACATTCTTTTGCAACGTTACATAATAATAAATGTTTCTTCATCAGTTTTAGCCAATCCACACTGATATTCCAGGTTTAGAATACTAATACGAGTCTTCGAATACTATAACGAGTCTTCTTGGGCAGGGTAAGGTCAGGGCTCTACCAGGACTCCTTCCAAGAAGTTCATATTAAAAAAACTTGGACCTCCGGATTGGCGATTAATAGTTGGAAATTTGATTTTATTATTTATTAGCGATTTTTATTGAAAGAGACTAGCGTATAAAAAAAAACAAGCTTGGTGACCCGACTTTCGCTTTTCTCCTTTTAATGTTTTTTTTCTTCGTTTCGTACGATTATTATTTTCTTTCCGCGTTCTCCGTTTCGCGAGATCTTCTGAAAATAAACGGAATACGTCGCAGGTGTTACAGTAGTCAGCCTTGGCCTACAGGGCCGCTTGTCCGTCCCTAACCGTTTCACGTCGTAAGAGAGGGTGTCCATAAGTCCCTCAGGGATGACGGCTAAGCCAAACCTGCCACCCCCTATCCGTAAAGTCAAAAAAAAAATAAAACTAGCAGTAAAGTCACCTACCTTTTGGCTGCTGTAACACGACTGAAAGGCTGAGTGTGCTGCGATGCGCTCTTTTATAGTCGCGATCACCATTGCTGTCCCGTTACATCGATGTTTTGGCTATATTTGTGTTACAACCTCAACACCTGCATGTGTGTTGTAACAATATTCTTATGCTATCTATTATGATGAATGCTAGCTGAGGTCTGATCAAACATGTTGGCCTGCAACTATGTTATCATCTCAGCTTTTCTTGTATAAATGTTATTATGCTATCCTCATGTATAGCTTATTGTTAATACTACCTTAAGTACCAACTCGTATGATCCTATTGCTAGCGCTGGCTTAGGTATCAAATTGAATGATTTTATAAGCAGACCCGTTAAGCATGTTTGCATATGATGCGTACCATATCAACATTCATAATTTCGTAAACCGTTCTTTTCTATTGCACTGTTTGCTTGTACGCATTTTTTTATGCCTATCTTCTTGCTATTGCTATTCTAGGTACCGAATCGTATGATTTTTGCTATCCGTTGAGCATGATTTTGCAAAGCCACCAGCCCGTTAGGTCGGTGCCTTTGCAAACTATGGATAATTCAACGCTACCAGTAGTTTGTTGAATTAAAAACAACTATTAAAATGTTCACCGGATTACAATATATTTCCTTATAATGTTTATATGTGCCCTACTTATGTATACATTTTCTTGTTGGACAATGTAAAGACTTATATATATGGTTTACATGTATCCTACTTATGTATATATTTATTTACACTTACTGTTTTTGGGGTCTAAGGGTAGAAATTTGCACGGACGGATTTATTCTTATATGTTATTTGTATTAGGATATAAAGATATTTTAAAGACATTCTTCTACAATCTCTTACCGTTTTTATAACAGGCGTCTCGTCGTTGACATCCTCTACTCGTATCAATAGCTGCGCGTAAGAGTAATGCAAGGTCTCATTGAGTTCGGTAATTAATGAATCTCTAGCAAGGACTTGAAAGTACAATAACGATTGGCGTTCATAATCGAAAGCTTGCGAACTATTAACACTTAATAAGCCCGTGAAGAGATCTATGGCTATTGCGGTATTATTACCCAATAGAAAATAGCTAAATAATAAATTTGGAAAATGGTTGATTTAAAAATTTCCTAAAAAAAACAGCCTAAGCTTACCTAATTTGATCCCCTATATCGCGGTCGAAGGCTTGTATTTGCATTAGGTTTTCACCTTTGCCGGCTGTTTCTTTCACAGAGATGTCGTAAAGCTCTCGTTCAAATTCTGGCCGCTCATCGTTCCAATTGATGAGTTGAATTTTAAGGTCGGTAAAGGTTGTATGCGACAAGTTTCCAATTTCTTGAGCGATTATCTGTAAAATTTAAAAAAAAAAATGTGTTTTTACGTCTCCCTCTTCTTTTTTGTTGCCATACCCTTAAAACAAATTCTCGCCATTGTTCATTTTCATAATCCAGTAATTCCGTATTAACAACATGCAAAGAGAAGTTGGTCCGTTGATAACCATTACGCGGCGTTAGGGAGAAAGCTTTAGAATAATCAGCCGGGACGTCGGTTCGTTGCAAGAAAATTCTGTAGCTTGCGTTGGAACCCTAAAAAAATATTTTAAACTTTGAAGATTTTTTTTATTACGGTTTTTTTAACATAGCTTTAGGTATAGCGACACATAACAATATTTTTTTTACTATAATTCAAAATTTACCAAATCTAAGTCTTCCACGGAAAATTCGTGCAGAGGTACAGTCATATATTTAGATTCCGGTATTTTCACTATCTTCGGATTCAATGCTATCTCGGGCTTATGGTCGTTTATATCTTGAACAATTAAAATTGTTTCATCTTTTATAAGCCAAGAGGAGTTATCGCATTTGTACGCACAGGTCTAGCGTGAATCAAAAAAAAAAATTTTTTAAAAATTTAAAAAAAAAAGTTTTAATATTTTTTCTTTGTCTTCTTCTAAAAGTTTAGTGAACTAACGAAAGTTGATCCGCTATGCCAAATGGTACACGTTCAAGGTAAACACGAAGTTCTTTTTCTAAACTTTTATAGTTTCGGTTGTCATTATACCTTACACTACTTGTGGTACAGAGTATAATAAGTTAATGCGGACGTATGTAACACGCAGAAGGTCTTAAGATAGATCCACTTCTTATTGTACCGTTCGATTCAGAATCATAATCTGATTTGATCTAAGCCTGTCTGTCCTTCTACCCGTCTGATATCTGTTCATGTAATTTTTGTGTTCAAGCTACACGTTGGAATTTTTGAGAGATTTTGACGAAATTTGGTACAGCGACGCGTTTTCGGACTTTCGGACACGGTTTGGACTTTTTCGACTACTCTCGGCATAACGACCTATTCTGAAAAATCGTTAAACGGAAAAACATTTCAAAATTTCTGGCCAAAAGTAGCTAAGTAGTAGTATTTTGGCATTATAAACGGGTGTGAAAGCTTTGGACCGACTGTGGAAAGTTTGAAACCCCTCTCACATAGCGAAAACTGAAGCTCATATGACAAAAAGGTATAACGATAAAAAGTGCATCGTAATAGTAATAATAATTTAACATAAAAAAATTAACTGTACCAACTCGGCCTATTTTTTGGATCTTAGTCTAATAAGCATTTTCATGAAAATTGATTTAAACGATCATAGAAGAGTGCATGCTGAATGCTCCGAAATGATTCTGTTAGCAGAAGCTCAGTTTAACATCGACGTTCCGATTTAGTCAGTTGTCTTCTTCGCTTAAATATTGAAATAATGGAATAACCGCGATATGATCATATTTTCGCGCCTAATGATTTTTCCTGCTCTTATAATGTTCATTGAGGGGACATGGTCGCGACATAGAAAGGGGCAGTTGGCGAGTGAAAAATTCAATTGGCGTTATCTGATTCCTTACAGAAAGGGCGTTACAATAAATCATCTCGAGCAGCGCGAAAATATAGACTAACTGCTTCCAATAATCTAACAAAATTTTCAGGTGAAATTTTGCAATGGTATGTTGTTCTCGTAAAACACAAAATTTTATAGAAACTATTCCTGCGATGCTGGCCGAGTCAGGCACGTGTGTAGCCAAATGGACTTAGATAATATGCAAGATGTCAATAAGTTGGAGAACTGAGATAGTATTGTGTTAATAGCTTACATAAAAATGAAAAATTTCTTGATTTAAAAAATCGCGATCAATGGGTAGGACGTGCAACCGGCCCGTAAAATTATTAATCGAAATAAATCGGGAATCTGGAAAATAATTATAATGGCAGTCAAACATATCTTCTATATGTATATAAACAAAAAACTCTTACAATCATTTTCGAATTCCAATTTATAACAAATCGACTTATTGATGCCTGTATCGCCATCTATTGCTTGTAAGTTAAAAAGCTAAGGAAATAAAGAAGGAAGGAATAAGGAAATAAAAGAATTCAAGAATGTTTTTTTTTTTAATTTTAAAATTTTATCGATTTTACCTGTTCCTCCTTCTCGTTGAATGTGGCTGTGGTTAGAGGTCGGACCCAGACGGGTGGGCGATTTGGTACATCAATGACTTCTAAAATGGCGTAAATATTGCCGCTGTTGTTCTGAGCATCGAAAGCGTACACTTGTAAATTATAAAAAGCTTTCTCCTCATAGTGTAATGCTGTCTGAATTCTAGTGGAATTTATTTTTTCGTAGTGAATTAATTCAAAACTTCAATAAGTTTTTAAAATATTTGAAAATTACTTTAACTGATATTGCTTGGTATATGGACCAATTTCACCGTAAGGTACAAATTCGAAGACCGAGTTCTCTTGACTATTATTAATTTTTAAACGTATTTTATTGTTAACCATGCCATCGGGATCATAGACAGTAAATGTGCAATTTGTCTGATAGTTTGCTTGCAGTTCCTTGAAAATTAAAGAGCGAGCAAATAAATTATTAAGTTTCTCAAAGCACGAACTTTGTTTTTGTGGGGAAACTCAATGAGTTCGTTTCTTTCTTTGCGTAGTCAGTATATGAATCCAATGAAAAGTGGCCCGCAAAAATTTATGAAGCGGGCAAGAAAGTTATATTCAACAAGTCTGATCACTTCGTACCCTACACCACACTGTGTCTAATAGATTTCTTCATTTCTTCATATACCTCGTTGAGGCCCTTACGCGACGAGGCTCCAAAAGCGTGCAATAAATTTCCTTGTAACTGATCTTATCATTCTTTAGTTAGTTTCGTCATAAAGAACTAAAATTGAGACATCGCCACCATCGGCTTACTTTACATAGGAGTTCTTAAATGGGGTGAAGCTTAAAAATTTATCTCTGTCTAAATTTGACGTGAAATTGCTTTATGAATTGTTAAAACTTAAATCTTTCACAAGATTTTCATGAAAATGCTTTTACTGGATGACATCCAAACTTAGACATGTATAGTCCAAACACGATTTATTATTACAAAGCAATTTTCATCATAAAATATTAAGAATGAAGCATTAAAAAAAATTGACCCATCCCATTGAAATTTTTCATATCAGTTTAATGGGCCAAAATACTATTGCATAGCGAGGTCTGTCGAGAAATTTTGAATATTCCAAATTTCGTCATATAACGATATCTTCAAAACTTCCTTCCTTGATGCATAGCATGTCGGTTTACAGAATTCCATTGAAATATTTCAAAAAGCAGACAGACAGACGGACGGACGAATACGCAGATAAACTTGAATCGATTCAGATAGGACATTTAATCGACATAGAGGGGTAATGTGGAAATAGTTCGTGTCTGGATGTTACATATATCAAGACAAATTTCATACACAGTGTACCTGTGTACCAAGGAGCACTCAATCAATTGAATGTGCGTTAGCGTTATCAAATTTACGACAACCTAATAGCTTCCTTCACATTCACAAAAAAAAAAAAAAAAAACAGACTTTGATTATAAATTAAAAAGTCTGTCTAACCAGCTGTCTCTCAAGTGTTAATATTTTTTCATAATTTACCTCTGCTCTGCATGGTGACGGCTTATAGCTTATTAAAGGTTGATTATCGAATATGTTTTTTAAAGTAATAAAAATGCTTTGCTCACTGATTTCTTCACTGTCTTTAATATATATTTGAAAGAAGTAAATTTGTTGCTTAAGATTCTCATAGTCTTGACGTTTTTGTACGACAATAAACCTAAAAAAAAAAAGAAGAAAAAATAAATGATTAATACGAGTTTTCTCGGGAAAAAGCTCCTTCCCGCTTACCAACGTTGTTTCTCAAAAATTAATTGAGCCCCTAACAAGCTATTATCACCAATATCAAAAGCTCCTAATGTAGGAGTTCCAACTGATTCTGCATTAAAAAGAATAGATATTTAAAGATCATTGAAAGGTATTCTATGAAATTCGACGACCTTTGTAATTAATTTCCACTAGTTTATAGGGTATCGGTAGTTCTTCACGTACGTTCAGCATTTGTATACCCGGTGAGGTATTGTTTGATACAAATGACACGCCTTCAGTATTCGCATCCAGAAAATATGGCTCTTCCCATTTACAAGCTTTATGAAAGCGATGGACAAAAAATGAAAAATGGGAAAACTTTAGCATTTTTTCTTATTCTCAATACTTCTTCAATCCTTAGTGTTCTTAAGATGTAATGCTTAATTTTTCTAATTTTAACGGTAGGTAGATCTTCATTTAATTGCAAGCTGTATGAAAGCGATGGACAAACAATGAAAAAATGTGAAAACTTTGGAAACTTTTCTAATTTCAACGGTAGGGACACCTTCATTTTAAAGACATGTTTTGTCAAAGACACTATTCTGGTTTTAGCTCGTATAACTTAAAACTACCTACCACAGTTACCACAGTTATCTTTCCATAAAGAATAAATAAATATGCAAGAAGCGCAAATATCCTGATAAAAGGAAAATGTTCGCAAAAGTTAAGCAGCCTCTGAATGCAATTATTTGGTTCAAAGACCACTTTTATCCTTCATTCCTTCATCAGAAAAGAAAATAAGTAAGAAAATTATATTTTGTCGTGACCGAATCTTTTATACCCATAATCGTTATCCCAACAAAAAAACGAAAGGAACTATATGTTCGCGCTCCATGATAAGAACTAGCTGTACCTGATTTTTTCTATTTTCAAATTTAAACTTTTTTCCGCAAAGGCCTGGGGGCTTTGTAAACGTATCTCTTGAAAAGTTTAGGTCCCTCCCAAATTTTTTTGCAAATTTTTAGACGATATCTTCATTTTTTTGGACGCAGCTGGGCAAATGGACAGACGAATAGACGGACGTGTTGAAGCGCATTTCAAATTTGAAGCTGGCCAAGAATTTATATACATGGTGGCGGTTTTTGAAGCTTGTTTCTGCCCCTTTCAAAGTCGTGGTCAGTTTTTATTATTTTTGTAACGGTACTACAGCATCACCCATAGAATATGCATTCAAATTTTTGTACCTTTACCTACTACAGTTTATGAGTAATGAACAAAAAAACAAATTTTTCATTCTGTTTGAAAAACAGAAGGGTTCTCAGTTTAAGCGGGTTCCCTCAGCGCGGTTGGTGTATCCTTCTACCGATTTGACCCATTTTTAAGAGCAACCTGCGTGTAAGCATTTCCAATGTTTCTACTAAATTTCGATAGCTTCATTATTGCGGCCAGGAAAATGTTTATAGCAAACATTACACACACGGACAGACGAATAAGCTTAAATCGATTTAAAATTTGATGCTGTTCAAGAACATATATACTTTGTGGGGTCCCTGATGCTTCCTTCTGGGCATTGCAAACGTTTTGATAAAATGCGTGTACCCTCGTCCTTCGATGATGGGTATAAAAAAAAATCTCTTTCGGCGTTAAAGTTCACTTTTGTTTTTATTGAAGTAGAAGTTCAACAAGTTGAAATTTTTGGTTATAAATTTTATTTTTTCGCCATTAAGCGAAACTTGGATACTCGCCGCCTATATATTATTATTATTATTATTGTAAATTCAGCCAGAGAATAAATTGTAAGACTAAGATCTTAAGGAATTAGCATCTAAGGCTTTCCGCTTTATTAAAAACTCTACCGTACTTGAGATTTGAACCCATGACCATTGATTTACTAGTCGAGATACGCCGCCTATATAAAAATATATTGATTATAGAAAAATAAGTGACTTTGGATTTTTTGATTGTAAAAGGTTATGTTTAAGAATAGATAATTTCTTAGTCCAGCCTTCCACACGGGAATTCAAGCGTAAATTTTTTTAAAAATTAGGAGACTGTAATGGGTATGAATAATATTGAGTCGTCAAGGATGAAAAATGTACATAACGAATTAAATGCATATTATGTAAGATTACATTTACTGTACCATCTAGAAAAAGTCATCATTGACGATCCAAAAATTGATAAAAAAAAAAAATGTACTTTTTTTACTTTGACTTGCCTGTGATTGTAAACAAGATTTTGTTAATTATTTACTTACCCAGTTCTTGTATATGTTGACTTAATAAAAATAATAATATAAAACAAAAATTTAAATTTATACGAAGCATTATCGTTGTGAAGCACTTTTTTAATAGATTGCGGGTTTCGTTGATATGAGTAAAAATTGTCATGAATTTACTAAAAGAAAAAAAAAATATCAGCAGACGTGGCTTTAAAAACAAACTTCAATCTTTCCTACTTTACAATTGTTATTTTTTTAAATGTTTTATGACGACAAAAATAAATCATGTTGTTTCCATTAACTCGATATCTAACATATAACTGCACATATAATTGAATGCAAAAGCCTAAGCATGTACTTTCTTGTACTTGACTACTGTTAAACTCCAGTCCTATTCTTATGCTATCCTTTCTTTAACTTCAGTTAATGTACTCAATATACCCCGAAAGCATTTCGAAGATCTTGATAACTTGATTTCACATCTTGTGCATAAAAAACAACGCAAGATTACCTTTTGTTTGAAATTTGAAGCGTAAAAGCCACGATATTTTGCTATACGAGCAATATCTGCAAACTATGTTAATTAATTTGTTTGCCTTGTCAAGGATCATTTATTTCAACGTAAATGAACACTTAAAACACTTTCATTAACTCTCCAATAGACTGAAATACATCTGAAATACATATGCTGATCACTTATCTCAAAATTAATCTTAATTATGCTTCAGATTTTTTAAGGCATAAAACTTGCATTTCATTTGATAAACAGGCCCCGACTTGTTTTTCCTAAATTTTCTTATTACTTTTTACATATGATCTGTCTGCTATTTATGGCTCCATTGAATTATTGAAATCAGTAATTAATCCCAACTTTTAGTTTTTTGTTTAAACTTTTGCAATGAAAAAGTTATTGATCTACGTAAGCACATGTCCACAGCGAACGGTAACTTTTACATGACCACATTGTAACACAGACTGGACTGAGCAGGCAAAAAACGCTGAAAACAGTGAAAACAGAGCATATCCATGCTTTATTATCTAAAGGTTTTAGTTTGGATCTTTTTTTAATAACTCCATCCATTATTACACTCATTTATTTCGGGTTTAATTTGCAAGAACAATTTCGAAAATGAAATCCGCTTCCCTCTACCGTACTTTTTCAATAAGAAGAGCAGGAAGTTTTATTAGAAAATCCAGTTGGGTTTCATGATACCATATCTTTCTCCCGATATTTTTTACACTTAAACAAGAATATTATATTTGGGTTCCAGGACTTTTCAAAGACCTGTATAAAAATTCCAAAATAATTTATAACTTGTAAGCCAATGAACTGATCAATTAAGACCAGTACTAAATACAGTTCATATTAAGCCATTAGGGAATGTTATGCTGATTATATGCAACGAAGTCAAAAATCCTTCATTCCTCCAAGATGGACTTGGTTACTTGCAATACAGTCTTTCTAGTCACAATTCGATCTACAAACCGATATATTTATATTTTTTTCTTCATATTCAAATTTAAAAAAGATACTTTTTTCATGTAATTAAATTCTAAAATTTTTATAAATTAAAAAAAACACTTTTATTTCGTATTTTTTATATATTTTTATATAATAAGAATTCGTTAATATTTATTTTATTTTATTAATTTTTATTTTTATACACTTCTATGTTTGTTTGTTTTAATTTTTACCATTTCACTTTTATGCTATTTTTTAATTAAAGTTTTTTTTTTGACAATAAAAATTGATTCATTCGCAACGTTAAACCAAAATTATTTACTATAATGCGTTGTCAACTGTTTTGTAAGACTATTTTTCGTATATTGTCTTCGGAAATTTTTTATCATTACATTTATCTATAATTGCAATAGTATTTCTTTTTTTTTTTTTTTTTTTACAATATAATTCCGTAAGTATTGAATGCTGTGAAAAAACATGTTTTATTTGTTATCATTTTTCGGAAATAAACACAAAAATACATTCATAAAGTGTCGAAAGTTTATTTATTTATTTATTTATTTATTAAGAGACTCAGTTTTCTATTATACTTCAAATAGATTTTGTTCTTTTAGCTTTCTCAACTGATATGATGGTTTCTTCGATCTCTTTACCGCAAAAAATATGCGTCATCTCGGGGAAATAACTTGCTTTACTAGAGAAGCGAGTTTGTCTTTTTAGCTTATGATAATTTCTTAATATTCCTTAGCATATTATTATCTGGACATATAAGCCATTTAATCATTCGCTTAGTTCATTCAAATTCAACAACTAAAAAAAGGAAAAAAGATTTGGTTGCAAAGGAGCAATTTAGAGACAAGTTCACTGAAGAAAAATTTTTTAAAACAAGTGATAGGTCGGAAAATTTCTCATTTCCAGTCGAGTCGAAAATTGTTTTCGGGTTTTTGTTAACACAGACATCGTCCATATACGAATCATAGTCGTAAAAATGAAGTTAGGAAGCAGAACTTTGGCGGAAACATCCTCTAATCGGTTAGGCGTGTATGCTTCAAAAATGGGCATAATCTGTTCACATACACACGACAATCTTGTCCAAAAAAAAAAAACAACATTGAAAAACAGTTCAGTTAGCATTTATATGACAGTTTGCGCTCGAGTTATTTTTGGTACTATCATTTTATGCATACACATATGCTATGTGATAATAAAATTTACTAGAAAAGATGTCTACTTGAATTTGGAGCACTGATGTGTATTTTACAATTACGAAGCAATTGTTCCTAGACAAAATTAGATGTCGTCCATGAATTTTTGCTTTATTTTGGTTTAAGTATGCCTTAAACTAATCTTGCCTTCTTCTAAAATAAAGCAAATGGTGTCTGTCTACTTATTTCAACGCTTTGTACGACATGTAACTTGAGTTGAGAAACGGGCTAAAAATCCAGGGCCTCTTGCTTGCAGATTTACTCCTTTCAGCTTATTTTTTACTTTTAACATATAATGCAGATTAAAAAAAAAAAGAAAGAATCCTCCCTCTTGCTTAAATACTTTTAAGGCATTTGTTTGAAGGAGAGCTTTATCAGAGTCAGTTATTAGGAGTTAACTGAATGATATGGAGAGCAGCTAAATAAGGCTTTACTATTCTTGTATCTATTTGTCTGCAAGTGGGAATATATGTATGACCGCTACGTCCAAGAGGACGCCATTGGAGCAAATTCTTTTACCAAGAAATTATTATAACAATCACTAAGTCATATTTCTCAATTTTCTTTGTGTGCCGTCCTTTTTTTTATTTTTACAATGAGAAACTTATTTTCTATATATCACTTATAGAAAGGTATTTCAACGCGACCAGCTTTTCTATTAACTACCTCCCAGCACGTACAATGAAATGTTGAAGGATCCATATTATCGATATATAGTTTACCATCTAAATGATCCATTTCATGCTGAGCTATGCGCGCATTCCAACCTTTCAATGTTAATACCTGTTTGTTATTTCTGTCATCTACACCAGTTAAACGAACGCTACGATACCGTTCCACCTCTGCAGAATAACCTTTCACACTCATACAACTTTCCAAAAATTTACGTTTATCATAATCTAGAACTTTTAAAGTCGGATTAATCATAACCTAAAATATTACGTTAATTAAAAATATTTTCTCAATATTTAAAAATATTAACCGTTAACGGGAGTGTTGACATTTCTCTCGCCGAGTAAACTTCTTTGGAGAATTTTTCTTTCAAATTTTCTTTACATTCCATTACAATAATACGCAGCGATACCCCAATCTGTGGTGCTGCTATGCCCACACAATTATATTTACGCAACATTTTAATCATTTGGTCTACAAAGTCGGCGATTTCTGGTTCCTTAATGGCATCCTCTGGCACATTACTAGCTTTAGTTCTTAGTATGGGGTCACCAATTTGAGTAAAATGCCAATAGGGTGGTTGGCAAGGGTGGTCAGGTATCCATAAATCACGATACCATTGTCGAAATGATTTTGCTTTGGTGAACGTAGTGCAAAGGTGGCGAATATTTTGCTGTTTAATGAGAATTTTTAATAAATTGGTTCTATTTATAAACATCTTCGAAATTGTGTTTTACTGCTATCAAAATGAATAAAGTGAAGCATATGTTAAGAAAACAACAGGGTAGTCACGTTTCTGAAAAGTTAACTTTCGTTGGAGATTAAGGCGATAAGTGATAAACCTGTTGGTGCGATCGCGTAAGACTTTCGCGTCAATTTCGTTGCTATCATTCATGTGTAAATGAAAAAGTATAAAAAAAGAGGCAAGTTTTTGTTTACCTTTAATTGTGGCTGTTAAAATCTGGGAAAAAAACGTTTGTTGCTCTTCTCTGATAAACATGCAAACAAACCAACTATTAATGAACTAGCGAATGAATACAATAAACCTATTTAATTATCTTAATTGAACAACTGAAACGTCTCACAATTAATCATACAGTCCAGAAAACAAGAAAAATTTTATCATGTTTACGTCCTTCTGCACATCTGAGGAACCCTTAGAAAGGTAGCTACAAAAAAAAAAAAAAAAATTGCAAAGTTTGGGCTAGGTGCTATTTGATCTATCCCTAGCCCTTTACAGTATGTGTTTTTTATCAATTTCACTTGTTAAGTCATTAATTTTTTAAATTTAATAACTTGAGATCGACCCAGTTATGTATGTAGTTCGGTTGCTCAAGCTAGTCCATTTTTTGGCTTGTTGAGAAAAATGAAGCCATGTCTGAGTCTATGAATACGGTAGTGTGCGTGGTGTATTGTCGTTTAGTTCCCGACCAGAAAATTAGTATATTTCTGAGAAAGACATTATTAAAGAAAAATCAATCATAAAAAATTCCAGCATGGAATAGAGCATTTAAATAATTTCACACTCATTAGAAACTAGATACTGTGGCGTGGAGTAACAGTGACAAAAGGGTTTCATATGGGATGTTTTATCAAAAAGAGAAAAATCTTTAAGATAAGCAAGCAATTGCAGGACATGCATTTGACATGTTGTTTTTTCAATTTTTCATTGTTTGCTTACATTGATATAAAACTTTATTATATATTACACAAGCAAGGCTAGTTCAAATTAGTGCACCATCAAAATTTTCTTATTTCTAGACTTTTTACATTTATGAATCTGTTAGCCATTCGTCTCTTTGTTTTTTATGGATTTTTTGATGCACATACAATGCGGAGTGGTGAGCGAACAATTTGTTGCATTCTATACATTTGTAAACTTTCTCTTTATGAACATTAATATGGGTTTTTAATTCGGTTATCCTTTTGAAAGCCGCTTTACAGATTGTACAGATATGAGTGGCCGGCCTTGCAGCGTGGACATTTGCTTTATGTATGTTCAGCTGACTACGTCTGTTAAAACGTTTGTCACATATATAACAAACAAAATTTCGTTCTTGTAAATGCCGACAACTGCGGTGACTAGTTAATTCAGCAGCGGAAGCAAAACTTTTGCCGCAGGATTCGCAAATATAAGGCCGCTCGCCGGTATGAATGCGTTCGTGACGGCGCCGATGGGTCGTCGTAGTAAACGTCTTTGGGCAAAAGCGGCATAATTTACGTTCTTTTGGTTTTTGTGAGCTGCGATTCTTCGGACTTTTACAGGTTTTATGGCATGTCATGTGATTTGTAAGATTTGATTTGTAAAAGTAGGAGGCTGGACAAAGTTTGCATTTAAAAGGCTTCGGGCGATCGTGTGTGTTTAAGTGGTCCTTCAAATCCCAGGCTCTCTTAAATATTCTGTCGCAATAGGGACAATTGTGCTCCCGACGTTTCCGCTTCACCGCCCGCGATGTAGAACGTACACTTGCTTTGGAATTATGGTCATATTTCATTTCAATTTCTGTGATTTTCATGACATGCTCCAATGGAATAGGAATTTCTTCATCTTTATCTAACACGTATTGGCTGACATCATCTTCTGCTAAAATGGGGATATCTTCCGCTTCAAAAAGTACTTCTTCAGTTTCAAAAAATATTTCTTCCGTATCTTCTTCTTCTTCTTTAACACTTTCCATAGGGAACTCTTCCGCAGCTATGGGCGGTTTGCAGTGTTCGGTTTGTAAATGTTGTAAAAATGTATTTAGTTCCATTAAAGTTTTCCGGCAAAAAGTGCACTGAAAACTCACATCCACATCTGAAGATGTCAAAGTATCGCAAAAAATCTCTCCGCATTTTTGCAAGACCGAAAGCTCTAGCATCTCCCACACAGCCATCTTTTATACGCTCGTAAAGTTTGCTTTAATATAAATTTCCTTAAAGGATCGCTTTTAGTTCCTCAAAACCGGCACTCTAAACAAACGCACAGTGCATCCACAGTATGCACAGTAAATTAAGAAAGAAGAAGAGATCCAGTGTTGCAAAATCGCGTATGGAAAATAATTGCTAAAATATTAGATCTTATTGAAAAGTGTTCACGGCTTTTTCGGCGGTTTCAACCGTCTGGTATATTGCCTGCATTATTTCTTAACAGCTTGCGTGCCGTTGTTGTTCACCAGTTGCAAAATTTCATCGACTTTTTTAGTGACTGCGAGGTGCATCTTTACCGTTGAAATTTTCGCAACAAAATCCACTAAACCGCTCCTGGGTCTTTCGTTCACTCACAGCATTCTCACTGTACACCTCACAAAAAATTTTTTACGCACTTTTACCTTTTTTATAGTAAAAAACGTAACATAGATATTTCACTCATTTTTAAATCAATATAAGTTTTGCACGAGCAAAGAAGTGAAAAACTGTCTTCACAAAAAACATAGTGATAATAGGGATCAACCCCATCTCGCAGAGAATTTTCAATATGACCTATTTCTCTGGAGAGAATCAAAAATAAATAAAAACAAATTAAAAAAAAAAACGTAAAAATTTTTTTTTTATATGGAAAAAAGTTAAATGAATTTGGTTATTCAGATACTAGTAGCAGTTTTCAATTCTCCTTTTCGTCAACAAGAAATTGATATAACTGGCGACCGAGAGAAATAAAACAAAAAACCACAAAAATTGATTATGCAGTTGAAAGCAATAGAAGCGGAAATTACTCTGTCCAACCTGAACAACAATGAAAGGAAAAATGTGAATGACCACGAGTTCACAAATCCTTTCTAAAGGATACGAAAATACTGTGCTTGCTAAGCTATCGACAAAAATAAAAATGTCCCCAATATTTTTGCGATCGGTGGAATACTACCTTCTTCAATATGTATTTTGAGAAGCAAATGTCTAAAAACTTATTATATCTATAATCCATTGTTATAACAATTTCTGCATATATAATAAACATTAAACATCCAAACAATTTCTCTCTTTTTCTCTTATTTTGTTGAAAGTGCTTAGAGCGCCTCATCTATCGTATGTTATAGACATTGCCTCGACCGACTCTCATCTATTTGCAAATCTCGAAATATTGCCGCAGGATAAAAGTGTAGACCGAATAACGAGTTCATAGCGAAAACTGAAGGACATTTTGAGGACCTTGATATTACTGATTGATTGCTTCACTCTTAAAGGAGGAGCAAAATATTTTCTTTGGTCCTGCGAATTATTGACGCATATTATTGTTGACATATTGACGTATAACAACGCTTACAAGCTCTACTTTGAGTTTTATTCTTTAGATGATCCGATCGTCTATCGAATACTTTTCCTACAATATGGTTTTTTTAATAATTCTCAAACTCGGCATTCCGTTAGATTTAGAATTTTCTATGTGTCGTTGCTATGTGTCGTTGAGTTGAATAGAAATATGCGATTTTTTAAAATCATACCTTTGTTTACATATATTAATATCAAATGTTATAAATTAAACGAATAAATCAATTTCAAAAGACTTGATCATCGAAGCTGTCTCTAAACTTCTTATGTTAATGTAAATTTTGCAGCTTAGCTTCTCTTTTCCGATGTAGTTTTCGATGAGCATACAAACCGGAGGGATGAGCGAACAATTTATCACACTCTAAACATTTATAGGCTCTTTCTTTATGAACATTAACATGAGTTTTTAAATCGTGTATCTTTTGGAAGGCCGCTCCACATATTGTACAGATATGAGTAGGCGGTTTTTCAGAGTGAACGTTTGCTTGATGTATTCGCAATTGACTACGTCTGTTAAAACGTTTATCACATATGTCACAAACAAAATTTCGTTCCTTTAAATGCTGACTGCTACGATGGCTAATTAAGTCAGACGAAGAAGAAAAACTTCTACCACAGAATTCGCATACAAAAGGCCGTTCGCCGGTATGAATGCGTTCATGACGGCGTCGATTGCTGGTAGAAGTAAAAACCTTCGCACAAAAAAGGCACGTTTTTCGCCCTTTCTGCCTTTCTCTCTCGTGGCACTTATAGGTCCCATTGCTCTCATGGCATCTTTTATGGGTTGTAAGATTCGATTTATAAACGTAAGATGCTGGGCAGCGTTCGCATTTATAAGGCTTCACGCTATCGTGTGTACTTAAATGCTGCTTCAAATCGCAGGCTTCCCTGAATATTTTGTTGCACTGCGGACAAACATATTCTTGTTTTGCCGCTGGCAGTGTAGTATTCACACTCTGATTGGAACTGTGGTCACTATATGTTTCCAACGCGGATGTCGTATCTTCATTTTTATCCAATACATATTGGCTGATACCTTCTTCTGCCGCGGTAAGGATGTCTTCAGTAGAAAACAGAATTATTTCCGCGTTTTCTTCTCTGTCACTTTCCGAAGAAATATCTGTAGGAGTAGGCGCTTTGTAATGTTCACTTTGCAAATGTTGTATAAAAACATTTAGTTCCGCGTAAGTTTTCCGGCAGAAAGTGCACTGAAAACTGACGTTTACATCTGAAGCAGTCAAAGTATCACAAAAAATCTCCCCGCATTTTTGCAAAACCGAAAGCTCGAACTCCTCGCACTCTTCCATTTTTTGTACGTTCATTAAATTAAATTTTTGGGCATTAAAATCAGAAGGACTCCAATTTGTTAGATTTTAAATTTGTTTTAATGCAAATGTTTTTAAATTACTGTTTGTTTTCCCTGTTCTGACTGTTGTACTTTCTTCCTTTTATCAATTTTCGTAAACAAAAACACATAATCTTTGATTAAAGCGCTAACAAATTGTTAAAAGTCCTGCGTGCATTCTTTTTGACAGCCAAAACAGCGATGTATGTATGAAGGCATGAAAACAACACAAAATCATATGGTTCATGTTTCAAGAACATTATGATACTAATGTACTTGTCATATATGTACAAAATATTAAAGAGGATCAAAATTGTTTGCTTTATTAATTGTATTGTATAATATTTTCGTTTTAGTAATTTTGCGTTTCATTAACGTTTATTGCAACAAACTCTTTGCATATGATTTTGTTCTTGCAACGCAAGCAAACTATGTGCAGAATCACGCCCAACGCATAATGTGAGCACTATGTGCGCGCGTAGGGCATTTCCATTGAAAATTAAATCAGCGTTGCACAGTGGCGTAAGTATCGAAGTAATTACTTCAAAACGTTTTTCTCCCGAAATATAAAATTAAACAATAATCAAAAGAAAATCTCTTTTAAAAATAATTTCTTTTCTACTAAATGTTTAACACACAAATTGTAATGGGAAGTTTCAACGCACTTTTTCTTGGAATCTAAAATCCGTTAATACAAAAAGACGAAGATTTCAAAAATTAATTTTGGAGGTGAAATTGGTGGAGATAGTTTGGAAATGCGCTTTTATTCCCCGTTCTGGGTTTTTTTTTGTATGGGTAGATATAAAACCGTAGGATTTGTCAATTCCCCTAAATTGTCCCCAATTGCGCAAGTTGAAGTCACGCTCCGAAAGTGTGTTTACCCCTTATCGTTTTCCTTATTTTTTCTTATCAAATAATACGGCAACGCGGCATCCCATAATGTTTGCCACTTGGACTTCTGTTAACCGAAAGCTGTAATAATTTAGGACCTTAAAGCTTTTGAGTGCAAATCCTTTTTTTCAAGTAAAAAAATTGACGAAATTTCTGAAATTATCCATATTAGAAAATTCTTTTGTTTCTTTTTTTCTGGTAGAATGATATACTTAATCCGGAATGTCACAGTTTACCACTCCTTGTAACTTTCTCCTCTTGTTCGGCAATAGATGTTTTGAGTTTCGATTTCCTTGATGCAGTACAATAATCCTTTTATTTCCGATTGTTTTCGAAGGATTGAAGGCTGTTTAACATCAGCATACAGTATTATGCCTTTTTGGATATAGTGGATTTCCGATAAAATACACGCAAATAAATCCAAAGGAAAGAGATATGTGTGAATAATATTGAAGGCAAGTTTTTGTTCATTTATTTATTTTTATCTATAATGTGTGCTCTATTATAACTGCTTTAAGATTTTTGTTTCTTTTTCACATTACTTCGCAAGTTGCAAATTTTATTTAGCTGACTGTTTATTTCACAGACTACAATTTCTATTACAATGCTTGTGGTTGAAAATTCCATATGGCGTATCTGTGTGTCGTGTGTCTAAAGATTGAGATTAAACATTAAAGATTGAAAAGTGTATATGAAGCGTCGTCAAAACGATGACATATTGTCAAATTCACGTATTCGATAGCAAATTTTGCTACGACATTAAGTTTATGTGTATACGGCTACGAAGGTAATAAAAACCATAACAAATATTGAAGTTTAAGATTTTGTGTTCTTAATAAAAAGTACGTCTCGCCGGATAATGTGTTTTAATTGTTCTTGCATAATATCTTTAAAGTAATTTTAATATTTCTACCTAAAAGAGAAAAGCAAAATGCTTAGGATAATGTGCTTTCAATCAATTCACATAATTTTCTTAACATGAAACTTAAAAATGTAAAAAATGGTGAGATAATTATTTTATCTATCAATTTTTTGTATATTAATGAAGTTACATAGATGTAAGTTAAGCATATTCTATTAAATAGAATAAACAAGAACGAAGAATGTGAAGATGTTATTTTCATATGCGTTAAGAATGATATATTACTGAACAAGTTAAGAGATTCCGAGTTGGTTTAATCGAATCAGAACAACGATTAAATTAAAAGTGTAAAAAAACAAATTAACGATGTGTCTGATATCTTTAATTTTAATCAAACATATCAGAAAAAGCAACTTTAATTTAAATTAGTTAATAGTTGCTATAAACATGAGCGAATATATTCCTAGTTTTTCTGCTTGCTTAGCGATTTGCTTAGATTTATGAGCCCTGAGTGCCTTAGTTTGATATTTTATTCGTGGATTTTAATCTTTTTGGTGACACACAATTGTATGAAAACAAATAGATAAATCGACTCTGAATTTCAGACCGAGTTTTCGAATCTTTAAAGATGTATTACTCCAATCGGGTATATAAAAATAGAAATGTAATACAATTAAAATTAGTTACCATACAGTAAGTGTGTAATCACTTATTCAGGTAAGTACGGAATTGAATTTTTATACAATGTTTTTCTCTACCCTGTAGGTAATTCCATAAAGTAAAGGAATAATATAGATGTGCGTTCTATATATAAAATTTCAGAATATATAGTCAAAATGGTCGATAATAATAAGGCAAAGTTTATTCTTCTGGATAAAGTTTTTAGGTTGGACCGTAAAAACAACAGACGGACAGCGAACGAACAGACAGAGCTAGATGCAACATATTTACTTTACGAGGTTTTCAATGCAGTGCAAAATCTCTGCGAAACTAATATACTGGCTGCGATAAACATGCGGCAATTCGATTATCCATCTCTAATACGTGTAGACTATTTCATTTCAATGTTCAGACATTTAAGACGAATATTGCCCATATCGCATAATTTTCAAATTACGGATTTTTACGTTTTGACCGCAAAAACATATATATGTAGAATATATACTTCGTTCTATATATCTCGTTGCTCAATCATTCGGCGATTGATGTACGGTATTTTTCGGACTATAAGACGCACCTTTTTACATAGAAAAATTGACTGTAACTTTGGGTGCGTCTTCCGCGTGGTCCGAAGTTAACATTAAAATATTAATGAATGGCACTGAAGCAGTACGCAAGCAGTAACAACAATACTTCAGATGAAATTAATGCGAACGGTGACATTGACGAGACGAGCGATAGTACCGAGGGCGAAGATGAACTGAATATTGCTAGTACGAGTTATGTTAACAATCAATAACAAATTTTGGTACGAAAATAACATTAAAATATATATTTCTAAAAATCATCTTACAAATTTGCAGTGCGCCGTACTGTCCGGTGCTTTTTATAGCCCGAAAAATACAATACCGTCCTAGTAAATCTATATATTTGCGATTTGGGTGCACTGCAGAATAATCGGCATATCGTTTCTACATTATAAAATACATTTAATCTTCACATTGGAGACTAATGGAACCGCTTCAATGGGTCTGTTCGCAATTTTTAGACAAATTGATAATTTTTCTTTAATTAAGGCGTCAAATATTGAGCGCTTTTAATTAGATAGTTATGATGATTGTTTTTTTTGTTCATTAAGGGGGTGGTCTATAGCTATAAAAAAAATCTTCTACCCATAGGACTCACAAATAATTATAGAGATAAGGTTCAAATATATATAAGATGTCTCCAAGTTGTGTGAAAAAATAATGTAAAATAATTGCGAACTGTGACATGAATGTTTCAAAGTCTGCAACGGCCGAATAATGTTCATCATAGCTTTAAAATCATTAGGATTTACAAATTATTAGTAAAGTAATGAAATAAACATACGAACTTAAAACTAGCAACGATATCATTTAGAACCGTGTCTCCACATACTAGATATACATGTACATCGCACATGTATGTCAACACATCTCGGTTTAAGTTGAATAAAAATCCAATCATGATTTACAACTGAACAGACTGTAATCTAATTTTATCGTTTCATAAAAAGGGCAATCGTCCATAAAATATACACATCGAAAATCAGAGCGGTTTCTCACTATTGGCGTCAAAATTACTTAATCATTTAATCATAATATAGCAAAATTAGCAAAATTATATAAGTAAAAAATCGTGTTCGAATTTCTTTCTTTATAAGACTTCTTCTCTTCTTCTTAAGACAGTGCCGAAATAATCTAGAATCCGAAGTAAAATTTCAGGTTGAGAAGCCTTTTGAGTCAGTTATTTAAATCCATTAGGATGAGATTGGCCCGAAATGAAGTCCGTAGTTGCAGATAACGGTAATAGTAGTCAATAAATAAATAAAAAAGTAAAGAAAATCCATGAGACAAACTATAATAAAACAAGTAAAAAAACTGTAGCGGAACACGGTGTACCATTAAATACCCTTCATTTCCCTACAGTTAAATCAGAAATAATGCGTTATACGTGAAGCTCTCGAAAAGTGGTCTGAAACGACGATTCCATAGCATACCTCTTTAGGCCAAAATTTGCGCAGAAGAAAGCAAGACAGGCGGACGGACAGACAGACAAGCTTAAATCGATTTCGAAAGTGATTATGAATCGATCGGTATAATAAAAGGTGGGTCTATCTCAATTTCTCTTGGACGTACATCCGCACAAAATTGTAACACAAACGCTGTAGGATATAACAATTATTTTATTTTCATTTAAGACATGGTCGCGCTCATCAACTGATTTTTTACTTTTAAATGATTCTATTGTCATAAAAACAGCTTCACAGAGACGGATTACTAACGCTTATTATTATTCTCATTAAAAATACATCCAAAAACTGAATTTCTGCTCTACTCATTTTAGCCCATTTCGGATGAATTTGAAGACGATGCCTGTCCGTTAAACTTGAAACTTGATTTAAGATCAGAATGTTTAAGGAGATCACTCAGATTAGATCAGATTAAAATTTCAAACGCTATCTAGGACCATCAATGATGCAGTTTGTGTTAGCCGTAGACGCAAATAAAGCGTCTTAGAAGATTTTATGGAGCATTTAAATGATATTAATAAAATGACAAAGCTAGCATATCTTCTTCTTCCATAGTGGTTGGAATAAAATATAAAATTAAATAAAAGCAAATGAATAGAGAAAATAATATAAAATACTATAATCACATATATGACGCTAGTGAAATGTATATATATATATATGTATATGTATTTGTGCATAGATATACATACATATAAATATTCATTGCAGACATACAGACTGTGCTATGTGGTATGCGTCGCGTTATTCTGTGCCTTTTCGTTTCAATTTTTGCTCTGTTTGGTTTTTACCGGCTTGGTTGACTGATTTCGTTAGCTGACTGAGCAGATAGATAGATGCTTGGCAAACGGTCTGTTAAACTGAATGTGAATGTGGTTGTAATTTTTAGATATATGAATATAAACTAATACACAAATATATAGATAGATACATAGAAGAATTTCTTTGGAATGGAATGATCTCTAACGGAGGTCATGTTGATATTGCTATACAATGCGATACGCTCAGAAAGTACCAAAAGTACATGTATGCGCTTCGATTCATCAAATGGTACCTGAGAAAGATGAGAAATTCTTTTACGCACGTCACGTGATAGTCTTTAGTAAAATCGATTACAAAATAAAATGTGTCAAGAGAGAAGCTATTATTTCTAATAAATATATTGAATAGTAAAAGTATTTATCGAGGCATACGGGACCACCACTCCTCCATTCTAAATAAGTAGGATTCATTGAATGAAAAGTTTTTAATGTTAGGTTATAGCACGAATAGCATTTTACAATATTTGAAAAGTTCTACAGTTGGGCTATTAGTCACAGTTAAGGCAAAGATTAACAGCAACGACATGCCCTGATTGGAAAGATCTGTGCAGTATTGTAAGACAAAATTTAGTCTAAACATTATATCTTAATTCGTATTCCCCGTCCCTTTTGACGGCTTCCTATCGACAGATTTTTGAAAATACTGCTGATTAGTTCCCGGCCTGGGGCGTGAGCTGGTAAATTTTAATCACATTCATCGATAAGGTACTTGTCACCGACAAGGTACATATCAGCCACCATTGCAATAACGTTTCAAAACATTGCAATCCTTGTCCTTTAAGCTTTTAGTTACAAACCGTTTCTTTATTTGAGATCCAGTTTTCTATTTTTGTCATTTGCGAGCTTTGGGTATAGTTTTACCCTCTTTTATGTCTAAATTTTGTTTAGCCCCCATCGTTTGCCTCTCTTAATTCTGAGTGTCGTAACATCTAAGGTTAATCATGTTTTAGGGATTTGAGATTTTATATAACATACCGTCTAGGTACAGGTACATTTATATATATATATATTGCGGCTTCCTATCGACCAATTTTTGAAAATACTGCTGATTAACTCAAGGCCTCGTCGTGCGCTGCTAAATTTTAATCATATTCATCGATAAGGTACTTGTCACCAACAAGCTGCTTATATATATAAATAAATAAGTTAAGTCCTGTTCTCTGTTTTTTTTTGGCTTCTTCTCAAGCCTGTTGGATAAATTCGTTCTTTGTCTTTCCTTTCTTTTTTTTCGAACCCACTTTCGAAAATTATTACGGTAAAAAGTTAAATTTGTCCTACACTTGATCCTTCGATTTCCGATACGTCCGCGACCAAAGAAGAATGCAAAACAAGGGAAATTTGGCACTGAAAAGAAGTTATCTTGTTGTAAAACTGACTGCTTACGATTCTGCTTAAGATTCTGGCAATCTCAGGTCGAAATTTCGCTACTTTGTAAGGACCTATTCAAAAAACCTCTGTAGACGTGAGTACATAGGCATTAAGTAAGTTTTAATATTATCGCTAGCAAATGGTTTCAATGGCTAAGTTACGGGGACCGCCAAAATACGGGGCATATAGATCAACTAGTTGATGGTGATTGCTTCAAAGGTTCTGTTCTGTTGGTGTTTTAAATTTTCTTCAGTGCGTTATCACAGTCGTAATTCCATGAATAAGCCCTCTGTGTGACACACTTTAAGTGATACTGGTAACAGACCTATATGTTTTCTGGATCAGATAGTGCGTATTTTCAAAATGCGTTTTTCTGCTTGAGTAAATTGTAACTAGAGGTTAGAGAACTATTTGTTGATTCAACGTTCAGGTTCACGCTAACGTTACTGCACCGAAGTTCCATTCACCTGCCAAACGAATAGGCCTAATATGCTGCTTAAACGTTTTGCTAACGCTAGCAACTTGTGGCAAGTGCCTGATGGATTCATATACAAAAATTTATATTCATATGTAAAAATATGGTCATATCGTTTAATGGAATTTCAAATGTACTTAAGTGATCTCTAAATCGAGTATAAACCTTTGCATTTTGGATGTTACAAAAGAGACGATAGGATTAGTTGACTTCAATCGTTTGCTGAAATGAGATGAAGTGAGAAATAGTGTATAAAGGTGTCAAAGCACAATTATTATAATTGAATGCTCTTAATTCTTATAGAGCGAAATGGCAAGCATTAAGATGACGGTTACCTCTGCCTGTCAAAATGTATTGTATACGCTAATATAATATGATACACTAAAGTGAACTTAAAAAGAATAAAAAAAAAGAAAAGAAATGCAGTATAACTTAAATAGGCTTAAATCGAATCTTTGAATCTCAAGACTTATGAATAACATTAGAAAATATGTCATATGCATATCGAATACATATGTATGTGTGCTAAGTATATAAGTTGTACTTTTTATATTTGATCATTTTTATAGCTATATGTACAAGCAAAAAAACTAAGTATAAAAGGAACAAGAGACATTATATCATTCTGAAAGTTACCCATACTCTATAATACAAATTGGTAATCGTGTTCCATATCCAATATTATATATTGGACATATTGTATATATATAATAGTTAAACCATATTGTAAGGCTGAGAATCTCGTTTTCGCGGCCGGATTAAGGTTTGTGACCTGTGAGACTTTGTGTAAGGAAGATGTGTTTCTCGAATCGTGCAAATTGGTGCGGGACGGGCTGGAGAAATAATAATGCTCTTAGTTTTTTCATATATATATATATATATATATATATATATACATATATTTTTGATTTACGAACACCTTCTTTTACTTCTCTCTTTAATACGTTTAAAATATTACTACGGTGGACTTATTCCGCTGGTGTGGCCTTAGTTTAAATATTCTTCCGAATCATTTATATACTCGACCGGATGTCTGCATAGTCGAACTTTTGGATTATTCCTCCATATCTATTTCTGCCTCATCTGCCTTTGAACGGATTCATCCCGGTTCGGTTACAGTTTGTCTTGCCTTTGCCGTGTCTATGAGTATACAGAAACTACATTATGATACCTATGTGAATAGATGTAATTATATAGGCAGGATGGATCAAAATGAGTGTTGACTTTCGTAATATACATTATTTTTGAAAGCTAGATAGATGAAGAGAAAGTAGGGAAAGTTGTGTTTCACAGAAGCTCGGCTTCTCGGATAACACATGGAACAAATGGAAGCCGGGACTTTTGCCTATTAACTTTAGACAAGTCCTTCAATGTTATTCCTCGTAACTAGCAGGAGCAAACATGTTACGTAAACCGCGAATGTAGGATCCTTACGACAAAAAAGATCTCGCCTTTATTTATTGGAAAACAGACAAACATAACATGGTATAGGCTTTCCAAAGTCGAATTTTTTAGTGAAAGTGAAAAAGTAGTGAAGAGATTATATAGTTACTTCAATTAGATCCTGAAACGCTTCCGCATAACCGATATTCGCGTTATTCATATGAAACGATGAATTGAAATTCATTTGGCGAAATATTTTAGATGTTACAAAGGCAACAAAATAACACGTTTACCTGAGTTAAAGGTGAGCCGAAAAAATTTCAATGTGCAATAATCAAGCGAAGGTAAGAATTTTTCACAACAATACGACAAAGACATATAAACACAATAACTTATAACCGACGAATTGAAAGCAAAAAAAAAAAAAAAACAAAAAAAAAAATGAGTTAAGGACAATTGTGCAACAGGCTTCCCTACGCTTAACAAAAAAACAAAAAAAAAAATAAAAAAAGAAACAAAAAAATGATGGAGAAACAATCGAATCTTATATCGAAAAAGGAAAAAGAAAAAAAAAAGAATTGTGTTTTGAAGGTGTTAACAAAACGTGCTAACAATCACTTTTATCGTTTCACTCAATTTAACATAGCGTTCGCAACATTTTGTAGCATAATATAAATACGTACACACATATATATATATATATATATATATATATATATATATATAAAGATGTATATAAGAAGTAAATTTTTTGCTCTCAGTTTTAGCAAAAATTAAAAAAGAAAAAATTAGTCGCCTGTTTTTTTGTCAGATCAAAAGAATTTGCTAGAAATAAATTATCTGAAATGTCTCATCAAATTAAAATACTTGGAAAAGTAGAAAGAAAGGCATGAGGCTTGCCTAAAACTTGGTCTAACCTGTGTCTCGGAGCCTGTGTCTCAAGAATTACAAGAAGTAACACTTAACTCACTTAAAAGATAACCATTCTTGCTGAGAGATGAATGTTGAAGTCTTCTGTACGTGCTCTTAAAAGAATCGTATTGAGACTGAAAAGCCGGAGTTTTTGACACACTTTTCTTAATTAATAGATATCTTAACATTAATTTAAATTTAAGCAAGCAACAAATGAACAGGTAATGTGTATTCAGCAATCTGCCTAAGGCGAAAATAATATTTTCAGTATTTGTTTTTTTTTCTTTTTTCTTTTTTTTTCGTACACAATAAAGGTGAGAAAATCCCTCTTTGGATATAAACCAAGCAAACGTGCAGCTCACAAAAATTCTTCGTCATAAAAATATATATGTTTCTGCCAAAACTGAAAAGAGTCGATTAACTGATGAACCGGTTTTTTTCTTTTTCTTGAAAATACTTTTATTTGACAACTAAATGTGGGTGGTGGGGATCTTCATTTAAGGCATCCGTCAATAAAATCATTTTTTAATGGCTCGATGCTTAACGTTAATTTTCAAATTATTCTGATTTGGCTTTGCCATGGGCAAGCTTTGGTCATAACAAGGCGTGTGGAAAGAGACATAATTCCTCATTTTCGATAATCAGCAAAGCTCTTGCATACGAAACTTTTCCCTTCGTTCATTTGATCTGTTATTGGCCCGTCGCTCTACAGTATTGTTGATTAAGTTTTTTCTCTTAAGTTAGTTGAGAAAGTGATGACTTTCGAAAACAGATTTAAGTATTTGGCGAATGTTGTTAAAACATCAATTGTTGATGGGTTAAATTAAAGAACTTAATGATTAATAATTTTTACAACAAAAGAAATTTTAACGAAAGTCACAGCAAAAGGGAGGCAAACAAACATGAATCGTTTCTGTGAAAATGCTCCATATAATCTCTTATCTTTCTTACGCAATTAGTCGAAAAAATGATGGGCCTTATCTTAAATTGTAGAGTAAATATTTAAAATAATAAGTAAGCCATTTGTATATGAAGCTAACAGCGAATGCGAATTATTCCTAACTACCGGCTACCGGCTTATCCAATAAAAAGTACAATTAATTGGGGGTGTGTGATAGGGCCAGATTTTTATTCATATAGAATTTTTAAGGACCCTTGGAAAAGGATTTTTTTTTTTCAACATATATCAGTGTGATTAAATCGGCTCAGGAATTTTCATTCATATTTACACTGATGATAAAATGCATGCACAGCGCCTCCAGCGGAAAAAATGCAACCAATGATTTTTCTGAAGAACTGAAAAGTAGGCAAAGTAGGCGCTGTGTAATCATCCCAAGAAGAACTGATAACTGGCTCACGAGAGTGATAGCTTGGATGATGAATATTTAGAATTGTGAAAGTAATTTCTACCGTAAATAATGACTTTTCCAGGTCAACCGCCGCCAGAAATTAAGGGAAATAAAATGACATTATAGTGTTCTTCGATAAAAATGGGCTTGTACGCAGGGATAGGTCGAAAACCTTTGAATTGAAAAATGTCATGTTAAACAAGGAAATCCATTGTTAATTTTCGTATGAAACAACAAATTGGAGTAAATGAAACGGTTTAGTTGGTCACGTGTAATTGTCGCTCAACTTTTATATCTTTCGATAGCTCTGATACGTCCTTTCTTGGGCTTATAAAAGGGAAGAGAAACTGAATATGCTTCGAAGGTACATCCGAAGCTCGTTTTGGAAAGCTTCTTGGTGCGAAAGGTAATTGATGGAGCGACATCCCTCTGAAATCGTCACAATGTTAGCAGCTGGGTGGGAAGGACTCCAACTTGATGTTGTAAAAGGGAAGCGAAACCGAATACGTTTCGAAGGTGGACGGCGGAATTGATATATGGACAGCAACATCCCTCTGATCTTAGTAGCTGAGAGGGAAAGACTTCAACTTGGTGTTGTAAAAGGGAACAGAAACCGAATAGATCTCGAAGGTGCACTTGAAGCTCATTTTGAGAAACTTCTTGGTATCAACCAGAATTGACAGATGGACAGTAACATGCCTCTGACCTTAGCAGCTGAGAGGGAAAGACTCCAACTCAAGTTCAAAAGTGCGAGTGATCTCCTCAAATTAGAAAAAGCCTGTTGAGAGGGAAAGAGTCCAACCCAAGCTGAAAAGTGCGTGCGATATGCTCAAGTAAACGGCTTCTTTATCTAAAAAACTTCTCCTTAATATGAGAAACAAAATCGAAAATCTCAGCATATTTTTATTTATAATATTAAAAGAAAGACATTAACTAATAATCTGACATTTGATCTGAGTATTTATTGAACATACGCTTATTATAGAAAATGGTGCTCATCGATCCAAAAAAAATTCAGGCGAAAGCTAATAATGTTTCTTCATTAATTATGAGGACTTTTCATATCCGAGTAATTCGTTAAATCGGTTCGTGAGTGATCACATAATTGAAATGCATACACATGCAATAGAAAGTAAAACGAATCTTAAAAACTGGATTTTTTTTATTTCTTCCTTTGTCCATTTGTTTGCTTGCTTGTCCATTTTGTTATCCTTCAGAGTGTCGTGGTATAATAAATTGAACATTCTTTTTGTCATTTTTTTAAAGACTATCCTGACCTTTTACCTGCTCTATGTTCTTAGAATCGCTGCTCGATGCTCGATAGAAAAGTACAAGTTTCCATATATGGTATCAGTTGCTCGTCACAATTGTGTTTAGAGAAGAAAATACTCTTAGGCTACACTTAGTCTACGGTTAATGAAAAGCGATGCTATCAGCATCGACTGACTTTAGTAATAAGTTTCCAACGTTCGGTGTAAACTAAGCATTGTGTTTTTCTTTCTTTTTTTTTTTGCTTTTATTACTTCTTTTCTTTTTTTTTTATTGTTTTCGTTCGTTTTCAGCTGCAATGAATTGCTTTTGTTGAGCTTCATTGAGTTCTTTAGATAAAAGTCGGATATATTTTAGGTGTAAGAATGGTCTGATGTGCTTTTGTCATCATGCAAGTATACGATGTCTACTTCGTTTTATGCATGAATGTCTACACACATATGCCGAATATTTCGTCTTTGCCTTGATATTGAGTATGAGATCTTGTTTTGCTTGCTGGCCTTTTTTGTGTTTTTTTTTTCTTTGCTATATTCCCCTATAAAAGAAGCGTCACAATGCTATCAAATTTTTAACACTTTTAAAATTGTTATTGAAACCTTCAGAAATTAAAAAGATATGCGTTCGCGCACTTACGATCGATCTACTTACACACATTCATTCCGTTGAATTTATGCGGGTGGGTGTAAACTTTTATCATTATCAAGACATTCTGGCTCCTGTCCGACCAAGAGATATTTATAAATATTTTAAACTATTATTTAATATAAATCAAAACTTTTGCAAGTTATACGAGCAAGTATTCGTTAGATAAAAGGGAAAATATATACGTTTATAATACTAGATGTAGCCTTGCTTTGCTTCAGAAAAAGGTAAAGAGGGTCTTAGGCAATGATAGTATTTCTTGGTTAACTAGCTCGCCTACAAAATTTAGCGACTTTTATAGGTTAGCTTTAGTTCACATACGAAGGCTCTAGAAGTACCTAAAACTAGACAAGGAGATGGTTGTTGGTGCGAAAAGTTCACGTTCATGTGCTCCCTAAACAGGATTACAGCTTGTCTGTTCCCCGTTATGGTATCTCTAAAATCCCAAAGGCCTTTTGTTCCATTGGCATTTCTCGCTAACAAGGCGGAACCATATAAGTGGTGACTCTTCTGCACCGCCATTAGCTCGGAATAGAGGTTAATACCACTTTCAAATATAATTCGGGAAGAGATACCAAGGTCTTCTTTTATCAATTGCAAATTACTCTCTTTGAGTATTTCGTTAGCATTCATTGTAAGCAAAACTTGAGTTCCGTTTTAGAAAATTACATGGTGGCTATGAAAGAAAATGTCTACCCAAATATAGACCTCGAGATTGTATTAGGCGTAGTGCAATGATTTTAATCGTGAGCGATATTGAAGGGCGGTAGAAATTTCAATTCTTGGGTCAAGTCAATTGGTAACTGCACTTCCACTTGCACTTTTCGCGCCATCCCTTTAGAGTAGACTTCCAATAAAGGCAAGGGATGTTTAAAGTAAAAAAAAAATATTCCAATAGTCAAGAATTCTGTGGCTTTGATCAAAGAAATAAGCGAGACTCAAGTTCTCTGAACAGACAGCCATAGAATAACAGGACAGAGTAGCGTTGATTTTGTAGCATTTCAGCAGGGTACTGAAGAAGTTTTGTATTAAATTTTGTTATTGAGGAACCCATGTTATACATATACATACATGTATAGCAAAATATGGAAATTTACCGAGTTTTATATAATATATTCTGGTATGAAACGTGAAAATATTTCCCTAAAGGTTTTTCAAAACCTATATTAGATATTAATGAATGCCTAGAGTTATGAGTTTTCACAATCGCAATGCTTAAGCCAGTAGTTTAGTGTTTGCAAAAGTGAGTTTCAACTAACGAACTGTTACCTGCACTTCAATAATGAAAAGGCTTTGACTTAAATTGAAGCTTGTAGCGCATATCCCATATTCGTGTCAAAACTGGTACAGTATTCTCACCTTTCCACATTTTTTTCGTTTATTACTAAAACGTTGCTTAAGGTGTGAAGAAATGAATGCATCTTTTTATTATTTTTTTTTGTTTTTTATTTTTTTTATTGTTATTCTGCTTAGTAGTTGTTGTTGCTGCTACATTTCTGTTGTGTTGTGTGATGTTGATATCCTCATATGATTCTTTTGTTGGTATGTTTGTCTGTTCGTACAAGTGCAAGCTCGATGATGTTTGTGTGACTGTTTTCATGCTGACTTTTGCAGTATTTTTTGTTATTATTTATTAATCTTGATTCTTTTTCAAGATTTAGTCTCTTCTTACGACTTCTTTTGCTTCAACTCTCTAGTTTGCTTTATTCTATGCCTTCGAATTGTTTTACACGTATGTACATATGTGGATCAATATGTATGCTTGATTATTTTTGTATTCACCAGCAGTAGATATGAGTATTTTAATTTTGTGAGATCGTATGTAATACAATACAAAACGTACAACGTTTGTAACAATTTCTGAAGAGTCTTCAGGTTTTCCTCATCAACGTACGATTTTAGATTGAAGATTCCTTTGTAGGTCTCTTTGTCCATCATTCTAAATCTGCAGCATTTAGATTACAGGGGACTTTAAATGATAATATTGTTTTCATCAACGTAAGATTCTGAACTGGGCGTGGTACGCCCGCATCCAATTTGTTTTTTCGGCAGCTGAGAGATTATTGTGATTGTTTCCTGAAGGGCGGTGGGTAACGAATGGAATTACCATGTGTAGTATGGGGCAACATTCGGTGCCCAACCCAAGACACGGCTCTCTGTCGGTCTACTATTTAAGTTGCTAAAGTTGCTAAAGTTGCAGAAGGTAAAAGTAAGAAATTGAAATTTCGTCTACAAATCATCGAAACTCGCGTATTCTTCGTCAGGAAAGTGCTAAAATTTCCTGTCTATGACTTATAAGTGGCAAAAAAATGTGCAATTCGTGTGCAGAATTTCTGTTCGCGCAGTTCCAAGCCAATGTCGTGAGCATTTAATTCATTCAAGTAAACTGCTCCCCTTTAATACGATTTTGGTAAGTACTTTTAGTTGATACGATTATTTGTTTTTTGTGCGAGTGGAACACTGACCAAGAAAGCGCACTTTCTGGGACTTCCGAGTGCCGAAAAACCCGGATATCCTGCCACAAGACTATATGGTAATGGTCTGTCAAGTTTTAGATCAATATCGGACAAGAGCTTTCAAGCTTTCTAGTCTAGTTGTTACTACTATGAGAATTTCAGAGGCACACGATAGAGAGACCGAAGGGTACATTTAGCTATACGGCATATGTCTTGAGATTTCGCCCTGATTGAAAATAGAAACATGTATCTGAGAAATAATTTTTAGATTCCTAAGGCAAACTGCTTCTAATGGCAAGACTTTTCGAGCCACAATCACATGATATGAATCACGGATGTGTGTATTCCGCGGAGTGACCCATGTTTTTAAGGGACTTCTAATGTGTGGCGAAATATATATATATATATATATATATATATAGATACAATATGAGACAGCCATTGCTTTTACATATACATTCAGCGCGATTAGCCGCATAGGGATCCTAAACGCATCTTAATATAGATTTCCGCGGTCGAAAAACTCACTACTTGCCAATCGCATGATGGCAAGTACACTATATCTAAAGTTTAGAAATGTGATCAGTGTTTTTATAGGAGTTAGCGATGTGCAGTGCTGGCAAAATCAGTCCAAAGCTATGTGTGTTTCTGTTGACGGCAAAACTGTTCCCACAATACGTTGCGCACAACGTATTTGTCACGTAGCGTGGTACATATTTTTATAAGATCTGAAACTATGGATCAATGACCCGGCTATTAAAAGGGATGCTAATGCATATATTCCAGGAAATGGGGGCGAGGATGCAAAATTTAAATTATATAGCGGCGGTGGGTGTTTTTATTGGGGCTTCTGATTTATATTTTCAGTTGTAGGTTAACACATCGTAAACCTGACGGACCTAATATTGACATTTGCAATACCTTGATGGTGTTATCAGCGTTACAAACGTAATAACAAAGCATATATGCGCTGTCCTCCAATGGTGGTGTTTAAAAAGCAGGGAAAACAAGAAACGAGAGAGAACAAAAATATGTACATATAAATAATAATAATTGGATGTGGATACATTCTCGTTCACTCAATGCTAAGCGACAAATGTTCGAAGCGTGAAACCAGCAGAGAGGCGGCCAGAATCTGTTGGGCTGGTTGCACGGTGTGGGCAAAGGGTTTTATTTTTCTACATGCTGCGGCTGCTGCTGCTGGTGGTGCTGCTGCTGCTGCCGCCGCCGCTGTTGCTGGTGTGTTCTTTATTTATACATAAACAATATATAAGAATGTGTGTTTATGTGTACGTACATTTATTCTGTATTCATACATAGTGAAGTAGGTGTTTTTGTCTGTCTGTCTTCTGTGCCTGGCTGCTGCCACATACTGCCACCGCTGTTGTTGTTCGTTGTCTTTTCAGTTTTGACGTAGTTTTTAGCACTTTGACCAACTAGTTGGCGCGCACATTTACACTAAACGAGTACAACGTCTCATTTTGTTTTGTCGGTTCGAATTTTGTACTGATTTTCTTTCAACTCTCGGTTATGTTTTCTTCTTTATTTATTTTTTTCTACATTCTTCGAATAAGTGTTAAATGTGTTGTGATTACAATTAAATTTTAATTAAAGCAATTCATAATCGCTATTAAGTAAAATAATTACGTTAAAAATAAACAATTTCCGGGTAATAAGAAAAAGCTATCTAAAGGTTAAATTACCGGCCATTGCATTGGATAGAAAATTACAGTGAAAATGTAAAAAATATGCATTTACTTATGTCCCATAATGAAATCTAATTAATACTAGTTAGTTTACATCAAGTCTCTCTCAAGACCACCGAGACCTTGTCACAAAAAAATTCACTTTTTATACCGATAAGAATTTTTTTTTGTAAAAATGAAACTTAATCCCTTTCGATGGTCATGTTTGTAATCGTGGAAAATTATTTGTAAACTAAAATAAACTTTTGCGAAATATGAGCATATGTATATGTATATGGGTGTACAAGTCAATACGTGAAAAGATATGCCGCTTTTCTAGTATTACAAAATGCAATGGAAAAAAAAAGTTTTAAGTACATTACGCGTGTAATTGTTACTAATTGGGAACAAACAATGAACTGAGAACCGAGTACACGCCACAGAAGGTACGTTAAATTTATTAAATGATTGAGATCAACGTGAATAACCAAAGCGATTTACCTATGTCTGTCCGTATTCCATCTTTCAGATCAACGTGAATAACAAAAGCGATTTACCTATGTCTGTCCCTATTCCATATTTCAGGTTTTTCAAATTTTGCAGACTCAACTCAAGCTCAAAGGACGGGGAAACTGTTTCATAAATTCATAAGTACAAAGCAGATAAGCAACAGTCCACCCGAGAGCATAATCTTTTCTCCGCCTATTTTGTATGAGTTTGAGTTTTGGGGATATCCGCTTTAGGGTATAGCATTGCCTACAGTGTAGTACTTCGGCGTAATGTTATTTTGCAATTACATGAGAAAGTACTTACACTCACATAGTTTGTTACGCGTACGGGGCTATCGCATAGTTTCTCTTGAATTTCGAAACGTGTTTCTTGGAAAAACTGCAAGAAAAAGCTAGCAAGTGATGAGCATTAAAAGATTCGATCTAAACTCAATATTTTTTTAGTTTCAAATTCTTTTCCACAACATTCATTGAGTAGGCAGTGCACTTTTTTTTTTGCCATAGCTTCCTTTGGTTTCTTATTATTGAATACAAAATTATCAGATCAATAAAAATCATTTGAAAGTGAACTAAGTGGGTATTAGCATAATTAATATTTTATTATTAATTTTAGGAGGTCAAGAATTCATTGTGCATTCATTCCGGTTATTCCTTTCATTTCCTTTAGTCAATTAATATTTGGGCAATAACTGACATTAACTCTTTAATATGTTTTAGTTTAACTTATACTTAAGCGACACTGTGCAAAGCCTACACAGGCATCGACCTAACGATGTTCAAGTACGAAAATGATATTCGGCTGTGAACGAACTTTTTATACCCATCGCCGTTATCGTGGATAACTAAAAAAGAAAAAAATACATTTTTATATTTTATAGTATTAGGTGGGCGTGGCCGATTTTTTCTATGATCTTATATTTATAGAATAAAAGTGCAAGGGAAAAAGCAAATATGATCTCAGTTTTTGTAAAACTGTAGATACATTGTTTGACCGACTTCGACCACGATCGGCGGTATCTTCATTTTTGCAAACGAGAGAAACTTTATCGCAGATACTGCACAGTTGTAGCAAGCAGATAACCATGGCTACGTTTACCACATCAATTAACAGACCAAAGAACAGGCGACTGGCAAACGTATCTAAAACGGTTCACATTTGTTATTGATCAATAATATGTAGACTTTATATGTTCTCTGAAGCTTCTCCCAGGACGCTGCAAACGTTTTGACAAAAGAATCAAGGTTTAATATTATATAATATTGAGTAGACATGGCCTGTTCCAAAACCATACCCGAAGAACTTTTATTTTTGAAAAGAGAAATAGCCATAGGTTATGTCGTACTGCGATCGTCGACTTTGAGCGATTTGGCTTACTTTCAATACCAATCTGTGTGCGAGAAATTTCCATCTTTCTGTCAAATTTGGAACCGATGGCCGCATTTTTGCGAACAGGACAACGTTCGCAACAGATATAACTGTACACACGAACGGAAAAATGCGCTTAATTCGATTCAGAGTTTGATGCTGGTCGCGAAAATAGCCGCCAGGTGTACCAGAGCCATCACAGCGCAAGAAAGATAAAGCGTTTTGTAATCACAACGCTTTGCATCGATCATTCTTTTCACTGACTGCATTCTTTTGTTTAACTTCTACTGTTCGGTATATAGCCACTTTGATGGAAATAGCAGTTTGCCAAAATCATTTGAGCAAAGCGGATAACCATTATTGTAAATGGACAAAAAACGGTATTTTTACTCGTTAGTATTTCCTAGATCCTGAGCTGAAGCTATGATCCTTAGTTTTCAAGAACGGCGTGTAAATTAATAAAACAAAGTTGTCGGCGAGCAGCTTGAAGGTTGATATGAGGTGCAAATATACTCAAGAGATATAAGTATAGTTGTAAAAATTGGTTGGACTGCTCACGTTGTCGACGTAATGATGTAGTTTCCGTTTATTGTTGCACAAATCGTTTCATAAATAAAGCATCGTCTACTTACCTCGTCTACTTACTCTTACATACGTAAACAGCCCACGTCACACATCATAACTTTTGCTTTTAATCCCTACCTCTTTAGTCGAATTTATTGCGCATGTAGGAGAACTCTTTATTAAAGACATTGCTTGCTTATCTTACCACAGATCCTTCTCAACCAATTGGATTTTTAAAGATTGCTTACCAGCTTGCGCTTGTTTTTAAAACCTTAAGAACCTTAAGAAATTTCAACTATTTTCCGATCGGAAAATGCTTTCCTTAAAAAGCTTATAATTTTCCAAGTTCACGCAAAAATTATAGTTAGGGCAACATATATTGACTGCAATTTGTTGCTCTTCCCTCTTCTTCACATAATGTAAAGCCAATAGCGTGGCATAATGAAAGCGGCATAAACGCAACTTAAATCAAAAAAATTTCACGAAGTGAATCTTTAAAGCTGTCTCAAAAAACAGGGACATAACCTCAAATCAAGGAAGGCTTGTGTGCGAAAAAGCTATGTATACAAATCTGAGATTTTTAGTGTCAAATCTGGCCGCTTTGTAAACAATAATTTTAAGATAAAATTTCAAAACCGTACTCAAGGGGTTTAAACCCCTTAACGTAAGCTAAATAACAAACGAGTGTATAACGCTTTCAGAGCCAAAATAATGTATTATGAAGAGCTGTACTTTTTTGCATGAGGTCGTAGGTGAGCGTCTGTATCAAAGTGGTCAAATTGACTGCCGCAGCGACTGTGCAAAGAGGAAAGGAAGAAAAAAAGCTAATCATGTCCTAAATGGAGAGAAGCCTAATAGACTTTCTTTTGGTTTGATTACCTCTCAAGATATTCTTAGTGGGAAATCTGCTATCAATGGCCCTTGCGTCTATCATGAATCGACACTGGCACGAAATTCAGCTTTCACATGGTGGAATCGCGATCAGACGTCATCAAAGGTTGAATGCGCTAGAAGAGCGTTCTGTTGTTCTGGTGTTGCTTGATGGAAGACAAAATTAACTAAAGTAATTTTAATCAAAGGTTAGGTTAAAAAAAAGCTTTTGAAGTTAAAAAAAATGGAGAAAATGAAAAAGATGTCCGCACATATCTTTGTCGTTCAACTTTAATAAAAGAGGGGTTTCTCCTGCTCACCCAAACTCAACCGATCTTTGAAAGGGAAAATTTCGAAAACTTTTGCTTTTAGGTATTGTTTTAATTTAAGTAAAAACTTTTGTAATTAAAATCGCCAGTGTAAGCATTGCGGTGATTTTAATGGGCGAACAGGTGGACTGGTTGACAAATCCAAATCCAGAGTCTTTGATAACCAAGCGAATCTATGCGTTACAAACTTTCATAAATTTAGTGTATCGTCTGTAGGGGGTGGCGATGTCGATTGCCGATGTAGCCTGCCTGTTAAAATATTTTATTATATGGCAAACTTTTGCAACACACTAATTATTTGCACTTAGTCATCGCTAGCATTTACGTCGTTGCCAGACATTGCAGGACCGGTGCAGAATGAATAACGTAGATATATCTGTAATTGTGTTTTTTCTTTTTTTTCATTGAACGAACGGGCCATGCAGTCTACATAAACGTTGGCCGTACACACAAACATATTAATATTAGTATAGAGGCTTACGCTAAAATGTACTCACTCGTGCATTATTATGAAAAGTAAAAAAAAAATAAAAAATTAAACAATATATGTATGTGTATGTGTGTGTGTGTGTGTGTGTGTGTTTTCTTTTGTGGTTAAATTAAATAAATAACTTTTTTATTGTTATATTCGTATTGTTTCGTTTAAGAGCAAAAGGAACAATAAAACAGAACTAAATAAAAAAAAAATAAATAAATAAATAAATAAATAAAAAAAAAATACTTTTAAATTTATTAATCATTTGAGTGTTACGATTGCATTTATTGCGGTTCGATTCGCAGCCAAATCAGCCGGTTTCATCAACCTTTACACATCAGTTTTATAGTTCGTAGCGCGTCTTGTTTTCTGAATGAATTAATTCATTTTCGCTCACGTAATCGTTCGAATCGTCTATCTATTTGAAAGAAAACGGCAACCGGTTGGCGACAATAATTTTTTTTCGATTTTTAATTTTTTTTTTTTTTTCGAAAAACATGGTTATACGCCAATGAGTACATTTTCTTCATCCGCTCCAACATGCAAACACATTTATACGTAGGCATAAAGAAGATTAATTTCAATTGATGTTTATCGACTAATTGATGATACTGACGTGACTGAAAGGAAAGCAGTGAAAAGAAAACAAAACAAGAAAAAAAAAAAACAACAAATCTGAAGGAGGAGAGAAATTATTCAATCAGAAATATCAGACATCGACATAACATTACGATTTCAAATACTTCACATTCAAATATAATTCAGTTGAAGATATTTCGGTCGCTTCTTGTATTGTTCCCTTCGTAAGCATCAGAAATAGGTCAAATGAACACATCATTCCAGGAATCAATTTTCTTAACCCCACTATCGCTGGAATTCCAACTCTATTCGCGACAACACTTTTCCCAGTGTCTCTTTTCGATACGCACAATTGCTTGTTCTTCTTTTCGGTCAACAGATAGTTGATAGATAGACTTGAGTCCTCACATTGTATATTTCGCGTTGTAATACAAGCAGACAAGTGCAATGAATGCAGCCGTTCGGGAAAACCCCTGTTTAGCAGGACTGCCATTCTCTTCGATTCTTGTTTCCGTCACTTCGCGTCGTTGGCCTTCGTGGGGTTTCCCTTGATCTTTATTATATCACGTATTAGTTCCATTGCCCTGACCATAATATGCGTTGTTCGGAATTCCTGGTGTTACAGATCTACGATTATGCTGTTAAATATTTTGTCCTTGCAACGAACGGAGCAGAATACTTGAAACTTGTAAAAAAAGTTTCCAAACTGTCAACATTTCTCATCAAATTTTATATACGAGTCCACGAAAAATATTTGAAGTGGACGAAAGAAAGTCTTGCGAAAAAATTCGAAACCCACCGTGCACTTCTTGATTTTCCTATGCGAATAAGATATGGAATGTGAACAAGTGGAGACGATGTGGTTCCAATTTACTAATCGCGGGAAGTTCTCAGTTTGGTGAGTTTTTGCTTTTTTGTGAGAAATTGAGGGAATTCAATATGTTTGCGGACAATGTACACACGACAGTATTCGCTTTAAAAACTGCTTACGAAAGTCATATAAGAATTCAGTAAAAAGATGGTCTCTGTCGCGCAAGGACTAACTATGTAGAATAACATCTTGCCGGCTAAGGTGAACACAATAGTCTTAGTTGAATGAAATCAACGTTCGATGTCGCTGCCGGCGAGCATCCGAAAGTGCAGTTAAGTGCTCTTTTCTAATGTTCTTGCGTCATGTGACAAGTGCCGTTGACTCCTGCAATTGTTGTTGTCTGTACCGTACGTCAAGTCGATCGACAAAATTACAATACTTTTTCATTTACATCCTCTTTTAGTTTTACGTGGGTGAATTTTTCTCATTTTCGAAGGTTAATCAGTTGGCATCAACAAGCGCTCGGAAAGCTAATCACGTTCGCATACGTCATATACGTGCGTACATTTCAATAATTAAATAAAAAAAAAACAAAAAAACAAATGAAATCGTCAAAGTAAAACACACACATGCGATGTGTTGTATAAAAAACATATTCATTCATATAACATATATATAAAAATATGATATTTAGTTTTTTTATTGAGAGACATAGTTAATATATGTGGTTTGTTTATTATAAAAGTTTATTCGAGCGCTCAATAAATTATTGTAAACAGCTGCGCATCGTTTACAAAGACGCAATGATTTATAGTAAGAGTCGGCATAAATTTGTTTCGATAAGTCGCCATATATAGGTTTCACACTTTCCGTGAGAGTCTCGCAAAGACATAGCCACTTTCATTAATAGGCATGGGCACTTACTTTTTGAATACTATTTTCTGCGTAAAGCATTTTGCGTAATAATCTTTGCATTATTATGTTTACCTTATGTTAAATAGGTTCGTGTCTTTGATTATACTTTTTTTTTTTTAAATACGCTCCACTAAGGTTAGTACTTTACTTTTAAAAATCCATATCAGGTTCCCTATTCAGTATACACGCTCCTGAAAAGGTAAGACTTTAGTCCGATCAGTCTATCCCTCCATACTTTCAGCATTAGCGAACTTATGTTGCCATTCGTCAAGTTCGAAACGAGCCAGTATTGATGTACAATTAGGCCACAATAATATGATAATGAGCGAAAGTTATAAATGATAATGATCCGAAATGTAACGCAGATCCCGACTAGAAGGGCTAACACCACTATAACGACCTAAACAAGTAAGAAAGTTTTATTCGGCGGGGGCAGAATCGCGCATACCTACCACTACTGAAACGTTCACCATAATTAAATTATAACTAACGAACTTTATCGCATTCTACTCTCCAACTCCTTTTATTCGATACCTGTATCGAAGGTATTTTTAAAAAAACATTTATCCACTACTTCGCGACGTGTACAGCAATTAATTTAGAATTAACATACTTAACTTCTCGCATTCTATTCCTTTCATGTGATACCCTAGTTCACTACGCCGCGAGGTCCGCCCAATTGGGAACTTGCACGCCTAGCTTCTCGCTTTCTACTCTTCAAGTCTTTTTATGTGATATCGTTATCGATAACGGTATTGTAACGAAAAAATTAGTTCCCTACGTCGTGACATCCGAACGCACTTAGCTTTTCGCATTCTACTCTCCAAACTCTTCTATTTGATACCCATATTGCTGGTATTATTAAGGAAAAATTAATCCACCAGATCGCGGTGTTTACCATATTCATTATAGAATTAACCTATTTATAAGCCGATAAAATATCTTCATTTGTGGAATGTAGGAAAATAGTTTTAAACATTCTGTCTTGTTTGCCTTACGATAAATAGGCACAAAAACTCAAAAAAGTGAAAAAGAAGAAAATTTAATCACTTGTAATTGTGTGTGGACATGGCCGAATTTTTCCATTTTTGTTCGTAAAGAGTGGAGTATTCCGTAAAGTAAACGTGGAAATTTCCAAGCTTCTTACTGCTATAAATTCTGAGTAACGACCAAAAATCCGCTAGTTTTTGTTACGAAGAAGAGAGTTGTGTTCAGTTTGCGCTCCACTGCAGGCTTCTTCTCTGAACAATTTAGCCCATTTTCCAACCAACCTGCGTACAAAGACCTCCAATGTTTCTACCAAATTTAAAGTCAACACCTTCATTTTTGCGACCAGAAGAGTGCTAACAACAAACACCACACAAACGGACAGACAAGACTTAATCAATTCAGAAGTTCACGCTGATCACCATTATATGTACTTTATAGGGTCTCTGAAGCTTCATTTTGAGTGTTCCATGCATTGTGAAAAAAAAACCCCATCCTTCAGTGGTGGGTATGAAAAGAAAGCGTAATTTAGACATATTTTTTTTTTTTTTTGGGATGGAAGAAAAGAGAACAGAATTACAATATTCGGGCAGATCGTTTATTATTATTATTATTATTAATTCTTTAGCGTGAGAAATAAGACTAAGGTTTTAAAGCACTAATATCTAAAGCTATCGGCTTTATTGAAAACTCTCCCGCACTTGAGATTAGTTCAAGTTATTTATTTATTTATTATTATATTGAATTTGTTATTGTGCTTAAGTAATAATTTAAACGTTAAAAACCGCAATAGTGGAGCCATTCTCGCGAAGCGAAAGCTCTGCGGTCTATAATGCAATTGATGCAAATTTAAGTTTAAATAAAATTACTTAACCTACATACCCATAACTAATACATACACTCGTCAAGACGACATGAAAGACAGACTTTAAATTTCGACTAGACCAAGCCAATTATTTATTAATAAATAATGTTTCAATTAACTTGTCTTTGTAGAGTTTTCAGTGGAGCCGATAATAGCCTTGGATGCCAGTGCTTCAAGGCTTTATTAAAGGAATATATTTTTCTTGCTAAATTAACACCAATAATAATAACTTGTCGTTCTATTTATTTTCATGGTTATAAAAATTAAGCTACAAATCTAAACTATAGTTAACTCATCTATACTTTTAGCCTATGACTCTTAAGGATATATTTATTACATTGGTTCGAATATATGTAATAGCCAGAAGGAATAGAGGCAGATGCGTCTTGTAATATACCAATCGGTTCAGAAAACGATTACACACGTTTTTTTTTTTTTTGTATTGAAGCCGAAGATTATAATTTTCGAAATGCGTTTTAATGTTTAGTTTGACCGTGAAACCAAGCAAGATCTATGTCCTCAAGTATGCTCCCCATAAAATTAAACAGCTTGGCTGACATTTTTGTAGATAATTGAAGTTGATTGCTATTACAATTATTTGTAACAAATAGAAGAAACATTCATTGGCGTATCAGCTTAAAATGGAAACTCCAAAAATGTCTTTAACCGTAAAAAATTTAATTTAATTACAAAAAAAAAAGAGAAATATTCAGACATTATTAAAACGCTTTTTGAATGAATGCCAAATATTTGGTTTTTGTTCTGTGAATCAAAATAAACGACCGCATTTACGAAAGAATTCCTTTTAACACGTTCACTACCAAACGGCAGTACGTTCACACACAAAAAGCCGCCTATTCCCTTCACATAAATCAATCTCTTACAATCTCGTCGGATTCCATATAAAACTATTTTCAATGGAAGGAGAGCAAGTTCTTTTCAAGTGTTTAGACGATAACAAGATTTGTTGGATTATGGCTTGATCTGCTGACTTGTTAATTTAACGAATGAGATTGTTTCCATCGATCATGCGAATCGATCATAGAATATGAGAGCTATTATTGCATGCATTACAAAAAAGAAGAAGCATTCATTTTGCCATCCCTTTGCTACTCTACAGGAGTTTAATATGAGATGATGAAAAAAGAACACTTAGTTCATAAATGGTCAGTTGTACAGTTGAGAGATAAATTCTAAGGAGGGTAAAGATTAAACCGAGTTTAACCGTTCAATCATTTCACCTTCAAACCTATAGTAAGGAAATCAGCTGTTGTTGGCGATAACAAAAATAATCAAAAAGATGATTTTTTTAAAATAAAATATTTTTTTGCATTTATAGAAGAATCTCGCGAGATTCTGCTCTTTCATGTTAGTCGAGAAGTTTTTTCCAATTTTTCCAATTATGGAAATCATTACTTATCACTTATTCGGCATAAAACATTATGATGACTTAATATATTCGTAGTAAAGGTTGGGTTAGATCAAAAAATACTTGAAATCATATGATTTCGTAAAGGCAGGTGTTACCATACACAAGTTAATAATTATCTTCAAGAAGCATTACGAATATGAGCGAGATATAAATTTAAACTGCAGTCGTTTGCAATTGCATTGGATTATACTGACCGTAAACATACAACAATTCAAGTGGCCCTAAAACATAGACTACCCTCGTTCCATATATGCATCATAGAAAATAGTTAGATGCACAAAATGAAGCTTAATATTAATTCCATAGTGTTTTGTAATTAATATGATATTGTATTGTCCTTATGAGTAAAGACTTGCTGTAGCCTGCTTGTCATGGAGCCCATCAAGTTTCTCAGTATGGTGACCATCGGGTCCGCCTAATTTGAAGTTTTTCTCATCACTAAATATAATATTTTCGAACTCTTCCTCACAAAATTTGTATTTGTTGGCAAATGCCATATGGATATTTTTATGGCGGTGGTTTAGCACTTTTGTGCTTATAACTAAGGCATACACCGTTCTTAGGAAGTTGCTGCACACTCTGTCTCGTTACATTAAGACCTTGTTCTCCCTTTATTTGCGAATAAGACGCTTGGTCACTTGATCTGCGCTTTGTCCATTGCGCTTCATACAACCATAGTTTACCGGGCCTTTTAAAAAATCTGACACCGTATAGCGGTGCCGAATCATTGTACCTGCTCTCTCACCAATTTTCTTGCTAGCAAGTCTCATTCTTTTAATTTTCCCCCAGTCCTCATCCGAAAGTTCATCCCCTATGCCACTTTTCAATAAGAAACAAACCTAACATTACAATTTTCCTTTCAAAATATATTGAAAATGTCTTACTTACTAAACGACGAGGTGATATTTTTTGTAAAAAATATAATAAAAATCGAAATGTTCACTATTCGGCGACAAAAACTCGAATAATGATAATTATTTTCTATTGAATTACAAGCTTACTCCGATAATCTTAGGTAATAGCAGGTACAGAAGAACGAAGAAGGAAGCACTTGATAAAGGGAGAGATACATAGAAATATATTGTAAATCCAAAAATCATTTACCGTTAATTTTTTAACGGAATAAATAGAATTATATTCACCCATATAATTACTTGTCAGAGGTATTCAAAATGTCGATATTTCTTCGATATTCTTCATGTTTCTTCACATCTTCTTTTTCTTCTCGGCGTTAATAAATGTAGTTCAGGTTTTCATATCGTGAGCCAAATTCTATTATCTCCAAAAAAGAGTTGATATAGTTATATCGCGTGTTAGCGTCGATTAAATAAAAAGGTAACTGGAGGGGCTGCCATACAGGATAGAAGGGTCCATTCAACCGTTTGCTTTGCATCTTTGCGTTTCATTCCTTCGGATGCCAACTATATTAAAGGGTGTGAACTCGCGAAAAATTCTATGTTAACTAATTTTTGATTTAAACCCTTCTAAGACTTCGCTTAAGAGAGAGTTAAAATTTTTGCTTTATGGCTTTGTTAATTAAATTTAAATATAACGTCACACCCTTACTATATGCTATATATATATATAATATATATATATATATATAATATATGCTATATATATTATATATAAGCGTTCCACTCTACTTTCAATTTTCCGTTCATATGCAACGTTTTCCGAAAAAAACAAATGATCTTACTTTGGGGATTTGAAAATTGAATTTTTCTGTTCAGATGGTTTCTCGCTTAGGCTTATTCGCCATCCATCCATTTTTCAACGTCAATTATAAGCCTGCGATTCCAGCCAATAAAGCTTCCCGCGAGAGTCGTCGAGTCGAGATCCTACGCTACACTGCATGGACATTTAATATGAAAGCCGTTAGCAATAGAATTCGCCGAAGTATAGTAAATTGAAAGCAACTTCATTAGCGTGCCGTCTACGTGTCATTAAATGTGTTTTGTAAGCCGACAGCGAACGGATTAAAATGGCAAAGATTTCTTGGCTAATTCATGTGTTGTGTGTGTGTGTGTGTGTGACTGTGTGACTGTGTGTATTCATTTGCATGTGTGTTTGTGTGTGTGTGTATGTTAAGCCTATAACCAGGTTTATTTGCTTAGATATAGCTGCCGCAGAAACAAATACTTAAACGACGATGCTCTCGCAGCAAAATCGGTTCTGTAGCAACTTCTATTTCTATTTCAGTTACAATATATAATATAATTAAAATAGCAATTTGCGAATAACTTGCTAGACGTTGACTCGTCTAAATTTGGTTTCACGTAAAGGACAAAAATAACATAGCATAATATTTCTGAAGCACATGTGTGCATACACATACCCATAGAGGCAATTGGCTTTTTAAAATTATTATGCGCGGTTTCTCTATAAGATACCATTTATAGAAACAAACTATGCATCCATTTACGTCCGGATTGATCGGCATCTATTGGATAACTGTATTCTTTTACAGGCACCGGTGTACAAGTTAACATTTGCTTGTTTTTCTCGTTGGGCTTATGATATTGTAAGCAGACGATTGCCTTTACATATATACATATATATATACTCTGCACTACAATTTCTAGCAAGAAAATTTCATTCGTTTCAATTCGTTAGTACATTAGTGCTGAGAGCATTTTAATAATGAAGATAAAAGTCCGAAGGTCAACTAATTACAACAAACCCTTTATAATGAGGAATACTACCGATCAGAGATTTTATAAAAAACAAATTTAACTTAAAGCGGCATTACAAGCCGACTTCAAACCAATTTCAACTAATTCTCGTGTATTCGTCTTATTACAACTTTGTTATTAGAACACGTCAGTCCGTAAGAGCAAAACTAAAAAATTCAAATGCACTTCACTTACTCTTGGATTTAACTTAAGAAACTGCTTGTGAAGGTGGGTATCAAAAATTCGTTTCGCTTATTTTACTTATTCGTTGTTGAGGCTGCCGGCCTTTTCTTTAATTATTTTACAACAAAGTTTATTGATCTTAATTAGAACTCAATTCGTCTTTTTTTTTGCTCTTAATATTTGAATTATTTTGTTTTTTCTTCACGGCTTCTCCATACAAAGTATACTCAGTTTGTCAAATGCTTCTTGAATTTAGTTAAACGGCGATGTTTCAAACCCACATAATGGTTCTAAGCAAATTAAGTCTTAACTGTTTACTGATTTTGGAGTCTCTAAGATCCCATTTAAAAATTACTATTATTTATAAGCAAACACTGTCTTCATCGTTAAGTAATTGCATCTGGCAATACCTATAAAAAAAAACTAAAATATTTCTTTAGAGAAGTTTTCCTAATAAGCCTAATCTTTGTAAATCTTTGCCTTCAGAGTTTTTCCTGAAAGGCCCTAAGCGCCTAAAAGGCTAAAAAGTTAGGATTGTTAAGTGGTTAAAAGGAGTATGAGGTAAAAAAGGATTAAAAGGACTCAAAGGGTGTTAAAAAGGCTGAAAGCAATAATAGGCCAGAGTGAAAGCATCTCCTCCTCTGCCTTTATCCCCTTATATATACCTCTGATCTTACTTCCGTTTATTATATGATAAATTCGTGTAGTCCACAGTTTACTCTTATGTCCCTTGTTCCCTGTCTCTCCTTCCTTGATCCAGGTCCTTCTTATCACACCTGAATAAATTTGTGTTGTCCTCTGCGCACTGTTATACCGCTTATTCGCAAATCTCTTGGTCCTATTACCACTTGTCTCACTTTGATAAACAGGTGTAGTTTCCTCTTTTGTGAGAAAATTTTTCGTGTTCTCAACACCTTTACATCTTGTTAGCATGAGAATATAATGAATTGTACACATAGTGCTACAATTTCTCCCCCATACTATTTAATTATTTGCTTGTCGGCAGAATAGTAATGATTGTAAACTGTTTTTAATTACGATGAAAATATTCGATTAATATCGATATGGAAACTTTGTTGCCGCCCTTTATATTGTATTTTGATTGGAAAGATTGGATTTTACACAGAGTATAAGTCATATCGCAATTGGTGCTTAACCGTTTCGGCATTCTGTCCTTACCCTTTTCATACTCTACACCACTTGTGCTACACGGTATGTTAAGTTAGAGCGAACGTATGTAACGCGCGAATAGACCCACCTTTTATTATGCCGATCGATTTAGAATCATAATCTGAATTTATCTAAGCCTGTCTGTCCGTCTGATGTCCTTCCATGTAAATTTGTGTTCAAGCTACAGGTCGCAATTTTCGAGATATTTTGATGAAATTTGGTACAGTGGCTAGATAATATTGAAAATAGTTCGAATCAGTCCGCTTTTTCGACCACTCCCCGTATAATGCCCTATTCTGAAAAGTCATTATAGGGAAAAAAATTGCAATTTTCAAAATTTCTGAGCAAAATTGGCTAATTACTAGTATTTGCGCACTCTGAATGGGTATGAAAGCTTTGGACCCGCTGTGGCAATTGTTCAGCAACTCCCTCCATATAACGAGAACGACAAAAGGTATAATTTTCAACGCTCCACTTGCTGCACTTTGAAGCTGACATAATAACAGTAATTTAACATAAAAAATGAATTCTACCAAATTTCGACCATCGCGGCCTATTTTTTGGATCCTATCCTAATAAGAATTTTCGCGAAAGTTGACCCATTGTAGAGCAGAAAAATCTAAGTTATAATATGTGGTAATTAAAATTGACACATAATTTCATCCAAAAATGGACTCTACAAAATTTGGACCATCTACGCCTATTTTTGGATCTTCCCCTATGTAAAGATTAAACATGTGCTAAATTAGGTTGCATTTAGGGCACGCTGCCGTAATATGCCTTCATATAGAAAGAAGACATAATTTTTGTGTTCTATAATAAAAATAAGAATTGTAGTAAACAATGTGGTGTAGGGTACATAATGGTCAACATTGCCCGACTATAATGCCGTTACTTGTTTTTTATATGATAACGCAAGCAATTGGTGAAGTTTTACGCCTTCAGATATATTTATTTATTCCACTACTTCAAATGCATCTAAAACTGCATTCGTTGTGCAAATCTGTAGCGAGAGAATCTAATTAATTTTTAATTCATTTAAACAAATTGTTCTTTGTTGCTGTTTGCCTTTCCAGATGTCATCATTTTAAATACCAATAAGTTGTTCGCAGAAGTGAAATGTCGCAAATGAAAGTATCCAGATAAATAACACTTTCGATATCACTATCGTATATGCTATGCTTTCATAACATTACGAAATGTTCAAGTAAATCTGTAACGAGAAAAATTTTAAAAAAGAAGTAAAAAATTAACAAAATCGACAACACGAACAAGGAAAAAAGAGCAAAATGTTCGCTAAACGTTTAAAGCTTTACAATGATAAGACATCTATGGAACTGACATTCAAAGGACAACGGAACAGTCCACAGAAACAACAACAAAGACTGTTGATATTGCAATCGTTTAAACATTCTAAACGACGAAAATGTAAGAAGCAGTCTATGAGATTCGACTTTACCGGCTGTTGCAATCATTCTGCTTGGGACAGGGAAACCCAGCACCGCCATTCTTGTTGCCTTTCGCATCATACTAAAACGCGAGCAAACGATTCGTGTTGCCTGCAGTTGCACTGCAAAGCACTTAATAAATTATTATTGGCTGCCACAATGTCACTGATACTAATGACATCTACAACAACTATTAGCTACAGCGAAGCAGCTCCTATGACGTCAACTGATGAAGTTTTCAACAACAAACCGCTTCGCGACCCATCCTTACCAGTACCGTCCACTTCCTCCTATACTTCAGCAATGTCCTCAATATCTGAAGAAAAATTGCAACAACAACAACAATTGTTTGCTTTATTAAGTTTAAATAGGAAATCTCTGCCAACCGCTACCAATGCAGCTGATAGTTTAATATCTCCGTCCGCGCTTTCGTTAATGAATCGCGTACAAAACAGGCCTTTATATCAGGACGACAATGAACTGGACTTTCCAATTAATGGGGTAACCATGTTAGAAACAAGTGGCTTTGCCGCAGACGAAGCTATTCAATATGCCAAAGCTGAAAATGATCTAACTGAAGTGGCTGCTGCTGCGGCTGCGGCTGCGTCTGCTTCTGCGGCAACAAAGCCTACGGGGATTAGAAATCTGCAGCAACAGCAACGTAACTCATCAGGTGATGGCAGCAGCAATGGCAGTAATCGCTACCAAAAAAACAGCAACAATAGTAATAATTGCCCAAAAGAATGCAAATGTCTTAACGACTACTTTGACTGTGGCAAGAAGCAGCTGTCGCATGTGCCTGCATTGCCCACTTATGTACAAATCATGTAGGTATTATTGTCCCTTCCATAAGTTTGTGTGACATTCATTTTATTTTTTCCCTATTTCTTTTCTATAATCGTTCTTCAAAATGCAGAGATTTAATCAACAACAAACTGAATGATACGACAGTTTTGCAAATCCGGAATCTACCAGAGTTAAGTAAATTGTTAGTAACATTATAACATCACCATCGAAGCCAAATGGATGATCATTCGTTTCGTTTTATTACAGAATTTTGAAACGCAATCAACTAGAAACGATGCCTATATTCATTGGCCTTAGCGCTTTGAAACATTTAAATCTGGCTCACAATCGTATACAGCGAATATCAAATGAAGCTTTAGCGGCCTTACCGAAGCTAAAATCTTTGGATTTATCTAAAAACTATTTACACATTCTCGAGTCCAGCTATTTTCCTCAAAAGATGCCTTTGGCGCATTTGTAAGTATTACTAATGGATTATTAGGTGTTTGCAAAAGTTTTGATCACTTTTTCACTTCAAAAAGGCATTTGTTATAGAAAATTAATTAAAATTAAAAATATATTAAACAAAACAGTTTCCATTTTATAATATTTTTGGCAACATGGCGATATCATGTCGAAAGAATTTGGTTTGACAGCGATCCGTCCATAGAAACATTTTCGCACTTCTTCAACCGTGCCAACCCGCGTGCCAGCCAAACCATGCTGCACCGATCTGAACAAGTGGTAATCAAGAGACGTCACGTCTGGAGAGTACGCTGGGTGTGGCCGAACTTCCCTTTCGAGGTGCAACAATGTGACCTCGATCGAATACTGCTGGTATTTCCCATTTCTTTATCATTTTTACCTGTAGAAGTCACTGATCAAAACTTTTGCAAAACGCCTAATACGTAATATAGTTTCTCTCTCTACGATTCCAAGTTTCATTTCTCTATGATTCCTTTCACTTCAGACTTTTGAATTTCAATGAAATCTCGACGATTGATGATAATGCTCTTGACAATTTGCCCCATTTATTGGATCTTGAATTGAATGGTAATCGTTTGCTTGCATTGCCTGCTGGTGTTTTTCGTAATTTGGCAAAATTGCGTAAATTGTAAATAATTTCAAAAATATATCGCATTCTTGTGTATAAGCGAATAAAATATTTCATTATTTTTAGATCACTAAATAATAATCATTTGGAAATTAATTGGTCAACGTTCCGCGGTCTACATTCCTTACAGAAACTCTTTCTCAAATCGAATAATATACGGGCCTTACAAGATGGAGTTTTTCACGTTATGCATAATATAGAAACCATAGAATTGGATAATAACGGCATTAGTTCGCTTAGTCGTCAGGGTCTTTTCAATCTTACGAAATTGCATCATTTAAGTCTATTGAACAATTCGATTTCGCGCATAGAATCCGATACATGGGAATTTACTCAGTCTCTAATCTCATTAGATTTGTCGCACAACAATATAACGGAATTTAAACCACAACATTTGGATTGCCTGCAAAGATTAAAGACACTAAACTTGGGCCATAATAAAATTCAATATTTTTTGGAGACAACATTCGATTGTGTTAAAAATTTGGAAGAATTAAATTTAAGACGTAACAAGCTTTCGTGGATTATAGAGGATCCGGGAGCACCTTCGCCATTCAAAGCTTTGCGCAAATTAAAGAAACTCGACTTGTACGGTAACAATTTGAAACAAATTAACGTAAAATCGCTAAGTGGTCTGGGGAATGTGGAATTTTTGAATTTAGGTGGTAATGCTCTAGCATCTATCCAAACAGGTGCATTCGATCATATGACGCAATTGCAAAAATTAGTGTTCAAGTCATTGAATTTTATCTGTGATTGCAATATTTCATGGTTTAAATCATGGCTGCAGCGTCATTACGAATCGGCTCCTAAGACTCAACTGCGAAGCGTCTCTGCGCAAGCAGTATGCGGTTACCCCGAACACTTATTGGATCGCGAACTAATGTCACTTAATCAAAATGAGTTAGTATGCGGTAAGTCGGCTTGAAAAGGAGGTGAAAACGGTGTCAGTTAATTGCATTTTTTCATATATTTTTAAGGTGAAACTCCTAAACCGATTTTGATTCAAGAACCCATCGATCAATTGACTGTGAAAGGTTCTAATGTAACTATCGAGTGTACAGCTTCGTCCCCTACTGCTGCTTCCCTGGCGGCGGCCGATGAACTGAAAATTAAATGGCGCCATGACAATCAAAATGTTAAAGAACAAGATCGGCATTTATTTACCTCGACTTCTCTTTCTCAGAATAGTCTAATAGCAACGGAAACCCAAATCTATTATAATACTAGCAATCAAACTAGTATAAGGGGGTACTTGCGCTTGTTCAACGTAAGCTATGAATCGGCCGGCAGATATCAATGTGTGGTATCCAATGCTTTCGGCACAACATATTCGCAAAAATTTAAAATATCCATCGGCAGTGAGTTTCCTATTACGACATGAATTGGAAATGATAATAATTTTAATTTTTGTTTTTTTTTAGTCCGTTCCTTCTTTTATGCAAATACCTTCCAATTTAACAGTGGATTCAGGCGATACGGCCCGTTTGGTTTGCTCAGCTGCTGGTGACCCGATGCCAGATATAGCTTTACAAAAATTTGGTGCTAGTGATTTCCCGGCAGCTACTGAACGTCGTTTACAAGTTATACGGGAAGAGAATGCTTTTGTTATTACGAATGCCAAACCTAACGATAGTGGCATTTATACTTGCACAGCGGAAAGTGCAGCGGGCGAAATCAGTATCAACGCTTCGTTATTAGTTAACGATAAACCATTGCCTTCTATTCCCAGGGTTCACAAAGAAATTGTGTTGGGTAAATCTAGCGTTCTGGAGTGCTTGAATGAAATGGCTACGTCTTTAACTAACTCGCGTCGTGAATGGTTCAAAGATAATAAACCTTTTCACATAACGTCCACCTTTGAGTCTGAGCGCTATTATTTTACAGCCGAAAAGGAGTTATTAATCATTGTGAATACTCAGTCTGTGGATGCGGGCCAATATCGCTGCGAAATAACTGACAATACAAAAACCTACACTATGCATATCGAATTAGTTGTGGTTAAAGAAAATTTGAGCCAAACGGTTATCGTTGTGGGCGTTGCGATAGTCACTATATGTTGCATAGTGATTGGATCTCTTATTGTTTGGATTATTTTATACTATCAAAAGAAGAAATTGTTTCTAACTGGAGGTGGGGTTAACAACGGTGCAGGTGTTTTAAGAAGTGGTGGAATTGGAGGATCAGGAGCAAGAGTAGCGGCAACTAGCAATCTTGCTTTGGATCAAACTCAACTCACTCCTTTGAATCGAACATTCTTGAGGAGACAACGTAATAACTTTTTACCTAACCAAAGACCTAGAAGTTTAGCAGCTTTAGAGTTAAATGAAAAACATTACAAAGAAGAAGCAGAAGAATATAGCCAGACGTTAACCGGTCAACGGAGTTGTTTAATTGTTACTACGACTCCTAATTATCGACAATTATTAATACAGAAAAGAAATGAATCTGATGAGCATGGCGAACTTTTGGATGAAGAACATTTGACATTAGAGTACTTGAGAAGAAATTCTCCACACGACTTTGAACATCAGCAGGATCATTTGTCGAGTAAAGATTCAGGCACTGGTTCAGATGCGGCTGTAAAACGAAGTATGGAGGACTTCAATATAAGCTTAGTGCCACCTAGTTCAACTACTGGTACGATTGTACATGCAGGCCGGTCATCTTCACCCAAGCTAGGTACCGACGACGACGATGACGACGACGACGGGACGGAAGAGGATGATGAAACAGATGCTTTATCACCTGAACCGAGTTCACCAAATAATCGTGAGGATTTTATAACATCGCCCACATTGGGTATTTCGGAGTACGATATAGAAATGAGCATTTTAACTCATAATAATAATCATGCAAGCAATAATTTACTACAGAAGGACAGTAGTAGTATTTGTTCGCTAAATAGGTACGAAATTGAGAGAACTGATAGTAAAGGCAAAATGAAAACTTCTCCAAGTGATACCTTAACACCTACTACACCGACAAATTGTAAAACAAGTACAAATTTCTGCAATCGCCTCTCTCACACGGTGGATATTTAAACTTAATCCTCGCCCTTATCCATTATGGATAGATAACAAATCAAATGCTAAACCAAATGTAAAGACTGTAAATGTAATTAACGACATATGTGTTAATCTATCTTTCATCGATAGCGTCGATCGTTTGTCTTGTCTTTTTAAAAATTCAGTACAGCATATATCCGAAAACGGCAGCTCATCCATACCACGGCAGCTAACACTCATCTTGACGTACGTACAGGTAACCCAACTAAACATTTTTATTCAACGGTTTACGTTCTTTTCGTCAGTATTGTTTTCATTTCGCCCCCACCTTTTAATTTTTTAATCTATATGAATCATCCTTGGGCACTATCGATGGTGTTTTTATGTACCCAACTGCTTTGACTTCTTTTATTAAACCGGTCAGCTGCTTTTAAATACATAGTAGAAGCTTTAATTCGTTTTCTTAAATCCGCATGCTCTCCGGAATTGTGGCCGTAAATAAAACATACAAGTGGTTGGTACCGACATTCAAATCTTTAGCTCCTACATAGCAAGAAATTTATTATCGTACATATTTTGAAATTTTCATCTGTTCTTCAAAGGTTCGTGCGCTTCTAAGCTATATTCAGTGCGCTTTGTAAGCGAACTCCCTTCTACTTGCTTCTTTCGTCATCTCTCATGAGCGTATAAAACAAGTAAAAATATTGTGATTATGAGTCCGTTGAAAAAACCGAAAAAACCCTCCAAAATACCAACACCTGTTGAAATCGATTTTTTTTTTTCTAAAAGACATCGAAAAGAAGTCAATTAAAGAGCCCTGCACAGCTAACACTGTGACGGTCAGAAAGATATGGGGCGTGACAGATAAGAAACGCCCGTACCGTGAGAGGTGTGTACCGAGCGTTCACTACAGCTGTGGCCGCAAGCTGATCGTCGTTAAAGTATAGTCTAGCGCACTGGCAGTTGGATCCGATTATGTTAATAGTCGCTACTTGGCCATGCGTTTACTTGGGTATCCGGTTAGCGTTCTGATTAACATGGTAGTCTTCTTTAATCCGTTTTTTTTATGGATTGGTACCCAGCCCCGGAATGTCCCCTATTCATGTAATACAATAACAATCAGAAAGAAGCGAGAAAAGAGAATGGTATATAGAAATAGTCATGTATATGTAGTGTATTACGCCTTTATCGACTGAGCACTCACTATAGCTACGAACAAAGCAAGCTTTCCAACACTGGGATTTGCGAGATAACTCCATCCAGAGAATTATTAATTCATTTCAAAGCATTATTCGTGTAATCAAGCCATTAAAATTAAACCTTTTTCTGAAGGGCTTACTATTCAAGAGAAATTTTACATGGAGTGGGGCCTAAGAAATAGACCCATGTAGTTCGAATTTGATCCACTGCATTTTTATGTCAAATTACTACCGTGAACAAATTTTCATTCCTTGAGAATCCTTATATGCCATGGTAATTGAAAAATGGAACTACCTTCTCCGCATTAGAAGAGTCCGATATCTTTATCAATTTACTATCGTGAATCAATTTTAGCCATGAAATATTGCAAATTAGATTTTCTTACAGTACAAAGAACCAGGGATGGTAATGTGAGAAAGTGCTCAAAAAATTGACTGACGAATACACAGGTTTCACACCAATTGAGAATGCCGACACACTCTTAGCGATCAACTTTTGTCGAAAAATTTTAAAAATTGCATTTCTTTTCATATAACGACTTTTTGAAATAAGGTGTTATATGAAAAATAGTCCAAAAAGTGGGCTGATGCGAACCATTTTCAATAGCGTTCGTCCTTGGATTAAGGTGTAGCGACGTGTAGCTTCAACAAAAATACATCGATAGGCGGACAGATAAGCTTAGATCGATTCGGTGTTACACACTTCCGCACAAACTTAACATGTCATGGGTCAGAAGTGAGGTAGCGTATAATGAGCGTAAACAATGTCTTCACAGTAATAAGCAAACTGATAAACGCTAAAACGGTAGAACCACCAACGTTGCGCCTACATTTATTTCTTAAAATGGGTTAAAGGAGTTGAAGGCCATTTCTCGAAGAACCTAGGAAAAATGCCTGAAGGGTTTTAAGGACAACAACATTAATTTTGATGAATAGGTTCTTTTTTCACTTAACAATTCCGTATACGTTTAGCATAAAATATATGTTAAATTATTTGTTGAGCAGTACTTTTAACGATATTTGCAAAGTTCCAACACTCGATTACAAGCAAACTGAACCACAATCAATCTCAGCACAAGTTGAGGGAAAATTGCCCAGATACCACATGTTGTAAGTCATATTAGAATCTTTCAACGATTAACTACCGCTGCCTTATGAGCAAAGTGTAAATCAAACTTTAATATTAAACTAATTTCTTTCTTTCATTTTGCATCACAACTGTAGTGGTATAAAGTTTTTCTTTAGATTTTAATTTTAATCTAACGTAACTACACAAATTGTACAAAGACACGAACTCAATAGTATTTAGCCATAAAAATAAACATAGTTTCTATTTTTTTTTATATCTTTTTTGTTTCCATTCATACAATGTGGACATTACAGTTACAGTTACAGTACAAATCACCCCTAATAAAAATTGAAATAACAAAAGAAAAAAGTTAATTTTTAGAAAATAAACAAAAAAATTTAAAAAAAGAAAAGACTCTGCATTTGGTGGTTACCTGTTATACAATTTAAATTAAAATTATTTCTTTAACATAATTCAATTATACATTAGTTCTCAGTTCTCAGTCGCTTTGTCCAGCAGGTGCGCGATGCTTAAAAGTAAACCTTAAAGTTATTTTTAATGGATACTCTCCCAGTTTATCGAAAAAGCATTTAACAATTATCGCTAATTGATAGAAAAGTCAAAGTAGAATAATACCAAAATGTATAGATTTTATAATTCTTTATATCAAAATTTATTGTCTCTACATTTTGCTGGGATTGGGTATGAAATCAAAAGAAAAACAAAAGTGCATCAATTCGACGCTTCTATTCATTTAGAACATATTTAACGTTTGGACCGATGTACGAAAGTTTCCTAATCGCTATTTGTCTTATTCCTCTGAAAGTTTTTAAGGCATTACGTTTATTTCTTTCTATTTCTTCTTCTTCTTTTTTTTAATATAACGAAAGAATTATTTTGTCTTAACCTTTAAGTGTAGAACGATGAGCAAAAAACATTTCAGTGCAATTTTATAAAATTCCCATTTGAAATGCTTTGAAAATGCAACCGTTCATGGCTAGTTTTCCGGCATCCTTTCCAAAGGTTCTCCGTCTTTCTACTATAGTTTTATTACGAAAAACGTAAGACTTTATGATAATACTTTTAATATGAGAAGCAGAAAAAAACATGTAAGAAATTTATATTCGGCTGAGGTCGAATCTCGTATACCCCACTTGGCGCCTTTTGCTTTTATTTCTTATCATAAAAAGGTGAATGGAATAAAATGTATTCTTCATTTTTTATTTCACTAAGAGGTGCTGTTACGAAAAATTAATCTACTACGTTGTGATGGCCGCCATAATTGATTTAGATTTAACGCTCAGCTTTCGGCCTTCCTTTTATTTGATAACCATATAAACGATATCTTTAAGAAAAAGTTAGTCCATCATCTCATAGTGCAGACGGACCGAGGTATATGCTTAAATCAATTCAGAATTTCATTCCGGTCAAGAATATATATGTTTTATAAGGTCTCTGAAGCTTCCTTTTGGCTGTTGCAATCATTATGACAAAACGAGTATACCCCCCTTAAGTGATACGTATAAAAATTTAAAAAAGACATATTTTTAAATTTCAAAATCAATGTAATCCTTTAAGTGTAAGATGCGAAGTGCCTACGACTTTTGCATAGCTTAATATTCGTCTACTAGGGAATGCGCATCAAAAATGGTGCTGGTTGAGAAACCTTGGCTCTTCATCTCAATCGGATCTTCAGCGATCGTTGTCGATATTTACTGATGCAACAAAAGGCTTCGTACGACCTCCTTTAAATTCAACGAACTTTGTTTCATCACATAAATAAACTAAATTTTTGGTTCTATATGATATATGCAATCTTATGAAAAAACCATTAAATCTCATCTATTAACATTCTCGCCTTATTCTCTTGCTTCTAAAGGGCAAAAAATTTATATAAAATGCGAGGAAGCTTTCAGTACAAGATAATGGGAAACGTGTTTAAAAAATTTCGAGGCAAATATGTGTACGGAAGCATCTGCTGGACAGAAGGAAGGTATATTTGTCTTGTTTTTTGGTTAAGTGGTGCTATTTATTATTATTTGAAAGTGAAAATAATTATTTTTAAAGATATCAACATTTTTTTGAACATTTCTATGTGTAAATGGTTCTTTTTTTTTTGTTGGAAGAAAACGCATGTCGCTCTTCAACTACGTGAAAAAAATATTCCCTTTTGTTTATAATTTTTAATATCTAAGCCAAAGAAACGAAGTAGGAAAGCTTTATTCGCTAGTAAGCGAATCTTTGATACCCATCACCTAAGCATACGTAAATCGTTTTGAAATTGTGGGAGGGGAAGGGCGGGGGGGGGGGGGGGAGGGGGACCATGTCAGGGGCCCTATAAAAAAATGCCAACACTCTACAGTTTAAACTGGGTT